>JADBJO010033901.1:0-5000 GCA_016801955.1 Conus betulinus
TGTGTGTGGAAGGGAGGCAGTGGGTGATGGAGCATGAAGGAAAATAGCACCCTACAAAGGTAATGAAGGAAAAAGCAGTATAAGTACAGTTTGAACAGATTGCTCTTACCATAACATTATATTCAAGCATATGTTCTTCATTCGGTTTGGTTACACGTCACAGAGCAGTGCAATCCCGTCCCATCCAGCCACACTAACACAGTACATAAAAAAAAAAAAAAAAAAAAAACAGTCAGCCTCTCCTTACCAAGTCTGCGCTGAGATGACGGCAGGTCAACTGAAGGCAGCTGTCAGGGAGACTGAGGAGAGAGCAGATGACGCGTCAGCAGGCGGAGTGTAGATGGCTGGGGAGCTCGCTTCTGCCCACTATTTATTCCGTCTTCACTCACCTTCACCTTCCTCACCCTGACAGACAGGGAGGAGAGGTGGGTAGAGAAAGAAAAAAGAAAGGAGAGAGAGAGCGAGAGAGAGAGAGAGAGAGAGAGAGAGAGAGAGAGAGAGGTGGGATGGGTTGCAAGATGGGACATGGTCAGGGCCTACCTCGTCAACACTGTAACAGCCGTCTTAAAACATAAAATCTCTCCTCTCTCTCTCTCTCTCTCTCTCTCTCTCTCTCTCTCTCTCTCTCAAGATTTGTTTATTTGTTAACTATGCGAAGAGGTATTAAGACCAGAGGCAAAGAAAATTGTGTGTGGTGTGTGTGTGTGTGTGTGTGTGTGTGTTGTGTGTGTGTGTGTGCATGTGTGTGTGTGTGTGTGTGTGTGTGTATGTGAGCATGTATATGTGAATGTGTGTGTGTGTGCATGCATGCGTGCGTGCGCGCGCGCGCGCGCGTTTGTGTGTGTGTGTGTGTGTGTGTGTGCGTGTGCGTGTGCGTGTGTGTGTCTCCCAGGAGACAACAAGCTCTTCTAGACATTCCAATTGATTGTGCAATCAATCATTACATGATCGGTTGTGGAAAAGTGTATGTGACCTTTTTCCAGTCTCCAATGGAGTAAAACAAGGCTGTGTCTGGTGGTACCCATGCTCATCAGCATCATGTTTGCGACCATGCAGTTTGCTGCTCTCTCCTTGACTGATGCAGAGGTCGCTGTCTGCTACAGATGTGATTGTCGACACTTTAATTTTTGAAGGTAAAGAGCAAAGTCCTTGCGGCGAATGTGAGAGACTTCCTGGCCACAGACGACTGTGTCCTTGCAGCACTGAACAACGTGGAGAACTTCACTTCCTTGAGTACCTTGACTTCAGCCTGCAGCATGACAAGGAAGTTGTGACTTGTGAGGGCCGGTGTTTCTTTCAGCAAGCTTTGTAAAGGACTGTGAGATGAACATGGCAATAAAATGTATACCAAGCTGACTGTCTACAAGGCAGTGGTGAACTGCTTGTGATCTATACTATTCCATGTTTTGTAGACCTGTTTTTCTTAAAAATGATTCCTGTATCATCCTATACTAGACGGATTTGGTTCCTTCACTAAAATGTGTTCTATAACATTCCATATTGTGTACCAATCTTTCCTTTAATGAAATGTTTTGCTATCTTTATATGCTGTGTAGAATGTTTTCTTCGATACATTGTATTCTTTATCAGTGCATGTAAGTGCATGTTAAGTAAAATACTTGTCTTCATCAAAATCGATTAGTGATTTCTCGATAAATTGCGTTCAGTTTCGTTTTATGTGTCCAGAGTTCCTTTCTTCTACAAATATAATCAACATTCTGGTTTGGAGCCATTCCAGTTTTAGTTCTGTTATTTTCGTTATTTTGTTTTTTCAGCACTGTTTTCCAATCAATTGTAGTATTATTTAGCTTATTTTCCCATCGTGGAAAAGGCTTAACGATAAGTATTTCAATTTTCTAGAAGCAATTCATAGCATGCCCTTGACCCTCTTTGCACATTAAGTATCAATTGTATGGATTTACTGACTTCTTTTGCTTGTATTATCTGGAATATTGATATTTGTAATCTGCTGACTTCTTTTTATTTGATTGGACACAATTTGTGTATTGTAAAAGTTTGTTTTGGTTCCAATCATTTTGTTAAATGACCTAAAAAGCAGGAAATTGTCACATTTACCCAGGAAATCCTTCACTAGACATATATGTCTATTTCTTGAAATGAAAAGTGTTCTTAGCAATCTTTAATTTTTCATTGTCGAATATGGGCTCTGGTGCAAGCTAATGCCCTTCATTTAATTCTACATGATTACGAAATTGTCTGTATGCACCCAAAAACATCTGTCCAGAATTCACGATAACGAGTTTTACTAAAAACGGTGGCCCAACTTTATTAATTGGCAATTTATTTAGTTAATTGATTCCGGGCATTGTGATAGCAGTCTTATTACCCATTTTGGTCTTTTTGTTAGTAATTGACAGTTTATTTAGTTAATTGATTCTGGGCATTGTGATAGCAGTCTTATTACCCATTTTGGTCTTTTGGTTAGTAATTTCCTGTGTTATGTCATACGTTGTCCTCAGGTTATCCCTGCTTCACCTTCTAGTTTTAAACCCTGTTTGATTTTCATGAAAACGTTCAAGCAAGGCTGATTTGATTCTATTCAAAATGCACAATGAACCAATGACGAAAAAAAAAAAAAAAAACACTTCAAGTAATGTTATTGACCTCCAGTTTTTTTATATTCCTTAAGTTTACCTAGGTAACATATAATGATGCCTTCCTTTTGTGTAATTGATATTCTCCTTTCAAATATTCTTCATTTAATGAACGTACTGTGAAAATGCGCTACTGTTTCCAGAGAAAAGCTAAGACCATTGACCATTATTCCATCTTTACCTGGACATTTATTGCTCTGCATATCTTTAAAGCTTTAATGTTGCCTCTATTGTTATGTAAGCTTCTTTATCTTCACTTTGTGCTTGTGTTAATTTTGTGACTTTTGTAACGTATTTATTGAAATCTTGTTCAGTTGTTGAAGATTTATTGTTCCACCGAACGAAAGAGACAAACAACTACAAGACAAAAACACGACGCGTTTTCGACCGCTTTGGAATCCTTTTTGCGCGCAATTTGGGGAGATAAGTTATCGATCGTTCTTTGTTTCCATTGTCTTGAATGTTGTTTATCTTGCATGAAAAAGACTGAAGAGATCGAAAGGCTTCGTGTTTTGTCATGCAAATTGTTGGTCTCTTTCGTTCGGTGGAACTTCTTTTAAGTTTATGATCTCAACAGTCATCTATCCATGACTTTTCTCTCTCTCTCTCTCTCTCTCTCTCTCTCTCTCTCTCTCTCTCTCTCTCTCTCTCTCTCTCTCTCTCACTCTGTGTGTGTGTGTGTGTGTGTGTGTGTGTGTGTGTGTGTGTGTGTGGTGTGTGTGTGTGCGCCCATTTTTATTTTGATTGTTTGTTTGTTTTTGTTTGTTTGTTTTTTGTTTGTTTGCTTTGTTTGTTTGCTTGCTTGGTTGTTGGTTGGTGTTGCTTTCTTTGTTTGTTTGCTTGGTTGGTGGTTGTGTTTGTGTTTTAAAAATGACATTTTCTGTGCTTTATGCTTGTCGTTGTTTTGTATTTTTTTCTCCATAGATTACTAAGTACATCTTTTGCAACTCTGACAGTATGCTGAAATGTTTACTTTTGTCCTATGTATAATATATAATTTGCACTGACTTTGATATGATTGCCGTTTGTAACCTCGTGACTACATTGTAGTTTGATGTAATATTTGTAAACTAAAAAGCATGATCAGTACGTTTTACATGGACATAAAACCAGCTGTACCTTAAACAATGCTTTGTTGGCATGATTGCCAGTTAAAGGATATATGCGAGGTGAAAAAAGCAAGTGATAAAGGCTGGTATATAGGTTTTAAAAAATTCCACATTCCAAGTTGCTTAGAAATGCTTCCTTTAATGAAATGTGTTCTGAATATTATGTGACCAGTCATCTCTTTTGTTTATGGAGGTGTGTTCTGTGCCATTTGATGATAAGCTGACTATTTCTTTCCTAAAACAAAATCAACCCATCATAAAACAGATCAGTGTCAGAGGCACCGCACAAAAATACAGGTGAAAAAAAAAAACCTACACACTCATAGTGTATGAGGAATATAGCAATGTGCCTTAGGATCATATGCAGTGACTGTGACATTAAGGATAAAGGGCCAATGTTTGCTGTTGAGGCTGCACGCATCGTGGAAAAATCGATGGATGCACAGCTGTTGGACAGGCTTCGCAATAGTTTGAATTTATTCAGGAAAAAACATAGTTGGGACACCCTCTTCACAACGTTTGTTGCTCATGACGTTACATAGCTGTCACACGTTCAGGTTTCTATCCCTCAATGTGCTCCATGACCAACACTTTTGTTCTGTTATGAAGATACTAAAGACAGAGAGAGCAGGTGAAGTATGTATGACTTTCTTTACCTTCCTGCAAATTGCAGACTAAGCAAAGAAATAAACTACACTTACATACTGACTCTGCTGTCAACACGCAATCAACCCATAAAACAAAAGCATGCGAGGAACTCTTATCAATAGAGCTATCAACTCATTTAAAAAGAAAACATGCAGAGAGTAGAACTGCCATCAACACAGCAATAAAACCATCAAATTCATACTATGCTTAGTGTTGCCATCAACACAGCAATAAAACCATCAAATTCATACTATGCTTAGGGCTGCCATCAACACAGCAATAAAAACCATCAAATTCATACTATGCTTAAGGCTGCCATCAACACAGCAATAAAACCATGAAAACCAAACCGTGTATAGCGCAGAGCTGCTATCAACACAGCAATCAACCCATCAGATGCATAATATGCACAGAGCTGCTATCAACACAGCAATCAACCCATCAGATGCATAATATGCACAGAGCTGCTATCAACACAGCAAGCAACCCATCAAATGCATAATATGCATGGAGCTGCTATCAACACAGCAATCAACCTATGCACAGAGCTGCTATCAACACAGCAATCAACCTATTAAATGCATAATATGCACAGAGCTGCTATCAACACAGCAAGCAACCCATCAAA
>JADBJO010033901.1:10000-14097 GCA_016801955.1 Conus betulinus
GGTGATCATGAAGTTCAACTGATGCCAGTGATGGGATCTTGGGTGCCTCGAGGACTCGCCATGGTGTGGCTTGGTGGGGAAGAAGGTGTTCGTGATACAGAGGTCATGGAAGGAGCAAAGCTCAAGTAGCATCTGTCCGCTCTCGTTGAGCTTGCTGACGCCGAGGTGGCCAATGCAGCGGGGCCAGGAACTGTGGTCTGCACCAATCCGGGCCTTGAAGTCCTCGAGCAAGAACAGCTGTTCCTTTGCACCTACCTCTCTGATTTTGATTTTCAGCTCTTCATAGAACTCATCCTTGGCCTCGGCTAGAGTAGAGCAGAGTATGGAGGCACAGAAGCTAAGGATGTTTGTTGGCCAGACGAGGTTGTGAGCCGGAGAGAGAGGATTCGCGCTGTCCCTTTGGAAGGTGGTTCAACTGAGGAGAGGAGAGAGCTGCACGCAGCGAATCCAACGCCATATAGTCTGTGTTCCTTTGGCTCCAGTCCTTGCCAAAAGAACGTGTGGTCCTCCCTAATGCTGCTGATCGAGGAAAATCGTGTCTCTTGCAGCATGGCGACGCGGATGTTGAACCTCTACAGCTCGCGGTCGATGATGACTGTTTTCCTGGTGTCGTCAACTTGCTAGAGGTCATCAGAAAGACACATCGTTCTGACGTTTCGGGCTGCCAACCGCAAGGCTGGTAGGTTTTTTTTTTTATTGCCTGGTGCAGGGTTTACAGTCTGCTCTTCATTCTTCTCCCTGAGCTCCAAGCACCCATTGAAGCAGGCAGACTGTGGCGGGTCAGCACCTCATTGGCTGGGAGCTGCCCATCTTGAGGCGAGTGGTAGCTGACCAGTGGGACACAATGATCCCTCCCACGATCGGAGACAACCCGTAGCACCCGAGCTTACGCCAATACGCTCTGGGCTTATAACTTGCAACTGCTGTCTCCCGTGTTGTTTCTGTCGCAGGGATAGCGACACCAGAGTGACCTCTCCAGGACACAAGCTTGGGCGAAGTGTGTGGAGATCCTTGGGTGCACAATCGCCAGAATCTCCCTCTCAGCCTTGCTGATGGGATCCAGTGGAGAGGACATCCCAGTAAACTAAGGTATCAGCGCAGCTGGAAGGTAACATGGAGTGTCAACCAACTGCTCTAGGTATTCCACTCCAGATTTTCTTTCTGGGTTACCCCTTTAGCCATTGTCTCAATCAAGACATTCACTAGGAAGTGAAACTATTTGTCTCAATCAAGACATTCACTAGGAAGTGAAACTATTTGACCCATAGCTGAGAGTTTGGTTTGTGGGCACCAGGGTGTATCCACAAACTGGTGGGCCTACATGCCACACGTCTGGGGGCCAGACTTCTTCCGAGTCCCTTGTAGATAAGCCTGAGTCCATCAGGTCCCAGTTGACGTGCGTCGCCACGAGAAGGCACTACACAGGGCTTGCTGGAGCAGAGGCTATATACTGACAGAAAGACTGACGCATTCTGCTCCCCTTTTCGCAGTGCTGCAAGCAATGGTGCTAGTCAGTGGTAGAGGCATCTGATATACTTGGGTTAACAGTAAATTTGCACAACAACAACAAAATAAAATAAATGAATGAAAAAGGAAAGGTGGGTATCCAAGTAAACATGAAAAATGGTACTATAAAGGGTAGGAAATAGAAGTCGTAACTAGCTATAAATATCTAGGATCTACCTTAACGACAAAATTGTCTATATAGACATTTCACTTAGTTTGCAGGAAAAACCAAAAGCAAAGTGATAGATATCATGAAATCTATGTACAGCCCCGGCAATATGGATATGTCAACTTTCTTTAAATTATTGGATGAACAGATTAAAACCATTGATATTATATCCATCAGATATATGGGGGCCTCACATATTTTAAAGCAATAGAACGCATACATCTATTGCTTGTATTAAGTTCTTGGGAATTGGCATAAAGATGTCAAATACTCTTGTTTATGGTGAGCTAGGCAGATAGCCGCTATATATTGATAGTACTTTACGGGCAGTGAAACACTGGTTCAAGATTTTTTTTTTAAATGACGCCCAAACGAATACCGAAACAAGCATACGAAAAAGAATTGAAAGAAGTTAGCAAATCCCCCAACTGGGCTTTAGACATTAAACATTGTTTTAATTCCTACAGATTTTCAGAAGTGTGGATAAATGGAGGGGTGGGAGATGAAACGGCATTCTTATCAGTGTTTAGACAGAGAATGGCAGACTGTTTCAAACAGGACTGGCACAGTAAATTAGAAGGTAGTGATCGTTATATACTGTCTGCCAATCCTTTAAATCGCTACATCAACTGAGAAATATTATATGATATCACAATTACAAAATTCAGAAGGGCATTAGCAAAAGTCACATGAGGTGTAAATGGGCTTCGAACAAATAAAAAGTATACCGATATTACAACAATAACCACCTGCCCTTTTTGCAGTGAAGAAGAAACTGAAACACATTTTCTTCTAAAATGTCCAAGCAACAAAAAATTACGAGAAAAAATATATTCATAAACACTATAAGGATAGCTTCCATGTCCAGTTGAAGACTCTATTGCGAAACGAAAATGCTGTCATGATGACAGATATTGCTGTGTTTGTTCATTACGCTTTACGTTTTTGGAGGAACAGTTGAAATGAAATGTTATAAAGCTAAGTTTGCTACTTTTGTTATCACCAAATGAGCAACCTTCTTTTTGAAAATCTTTCCATACAAATCATTCATTTTCAGTGGTATAAACATTGCCATGTTACTTGTCTCATTTGGATAGGCTGGAGGTCTCACATTAAAGTCCAGAGTTCACGAGTTCAGAGTTCTCTCTCTCTCTCTCTCTCTCTCTCTCTCTCTCTCTCTCTCTCTCTCTCTCTTTCTCTCTCTCTCTCACTTTTTTTTTTTTTTTTTTTTAACTTGTCTCATTTGGATAGGCTGGAGGTCTCACACATTAAAGTCCAGAGTTCACGAGTTCACCAGTTCTCTCTCTCTCTCTCTCTCTCTCGCTCTCTCTCTCTCACTTGAGGGTCACGTGGTTTGACATGAAGCGACAGGGCGCCATTTGTCTAAGCTACGAAAATTATTTTCGATTATTCTTCGACAATGCCAGTTACTGGACTTCCAGTGACTGTGGAGACAGCCCTTAGCGCCCTGCTAACCGAGAACAGTGTCAAGCTGGAAAATTGCAAGTGAAGGTAACAACACCGTCGTCGTCCTACGATTGAAGTCAGCCGTCCCTGTGAAAACAACAATGGCAGATCCCGTCTTGAACCGAGGAGCGCAAGTTTATAGTATTACAGAAAGAAACCGCCCAGCGATGTGCGACGTGATCAGGAACGAGTAAAAGCAGCAAAATACATGGCTTGAACAGGTTGGTGCAGATAACACAAACGCTTGTGTAGTGAATCAGCTGGCCTTGTTTGACACGGAAGTTGAAGATCACAGTACACAGTGTACTACACAGGATGCTATTGAACACGTCAAGTCTACAGATGTTGACAGCGAGACTGATACGTCGAATGTTCAAGGCAGTCTTCTGCCTTTGTACTCCAGCCAGTCTGAGTGTGACATCATGAACCAGGAGATCCAGCACACTCTGTCATCAACACAGGCGTCATGCATTCTATGTTGGCATTTTGACTGATCGGCAAGTTCAGAGACGGTTGAGAGACAAGCACAGAAACTTAGCATTCCGAAAGATCGTGCTTCATCAGTCAGATGGCGTGGTTGTGTTACTGTGCGAATCGGATGACATCGTTTTAGAGTTCGCCTGCGATCCGAGTTCGGAAGACGACTGTCTATTCGGGTTTGTCAAGCAGGAACAAAAGAACAACTCATCCATAGAACGACTTCAACTCTCCCTCCTGTGGAAAGGAAGACGTGCAAAACAACACACAACACACAGAGACGCAAGCACATGCTCTACGGCGGTTGCACGCTCTCCTCGGCCTGGTCCAATTCTACCTGGGGTGAATGTCCTCCGCTGAACGGATCGTGCACACGTGTCAGAGACAGTTTGTCGTTCACGACTTTGGCATGTAATGTTTCAAAAAGAAATGCATTGCTGTGGTGTCCATGTCAATGATATCATGTCACGTTTTGTCA
>JADBJO010033902.1:0-14096 GCA_016801955.1 Conus betulinus
CTCGATAGGTGGATTTCCCATTCAAGCATGATAAAGAATAGGTGAAATATAATGTTTAGTAATAAGTATTTCTGTGTCGAAACTTCTGTTGTAAACTTGTTTTTCTGTTCCTTCTGGGGAAACTGGACGTGGGTTTTCATGCAGTTTTAAATGACCTTACAACACCTGAAAAGAAATAAGCTTTATTTGCAATCATTGTCAGATAGCAAAGAAATACCCCACAGGAAAAAAGTCATAGATGAATAGACTTTCCTTTAAGAAATCCGATAGAAATGGAAGGAAAACAGTTCAATTCGCCACCTACTACTCCTTCATGCAAATTGTCAAGAAAGAATTTATGTGTGAAGCAGCCACGGTTTTCAGAATGAAATACCACACCAGTCACTTACTGCTCAGAAGGTCCCAATGATTTTTTTCAAAGACAGATTTTTATTTCTAGTTTAACAGAAGTGATTTAACTTCAATACAGCAAGAACCTGCTTTCTCCATAACGCAGTAGTATATGTTCACTTACTACAAATTAAAAAAATCTTGTCTGACCAGTCGTCGTGGCGAAGTAGTTAGCGTCGCGGACTCCTGGCTGGGAGGTCGTGGGTTCGATTCCCATCAGAGTCATGTGGGTTTTTCTGCCTCGACCGGCTCCTACCCAGAGTTGAGTTTGCTGTGGACTCAGTTGGGAAGACTGGGACCACACAGTCGAGTTTCATCCACTTAATGGATGCGTTTCTGAGAGTGTTGCTCAAATTTCTTGACCTGCACAGCAGGTGCCTGTTTTCTCTCGGGCCTGGTTGACGCTGGGATATATTATGAAAGGATACAGCCTGTCATGTAGTCTCAGACCGGAATGGAAATCCGTAGCATCATCTTAATCATCCTCATTCTCATTGATCAGCATACAAAATGTCTCAAATTCTGTGGCCCTTCATGCCCTGCTCTCATGGTGACCTCAGTTTCGATGTCCTCTCCATGTCTGTGGCCTTGGTTTGGTTCCGTCGGGATCACCGGTATCGCGGGTTCATGGGGGCTGTCGTTGGACGGACGTGGTGGCGTCCTCCGTAGGGAGAGCTCACTCGCGCCGGCTCCGCGACTAAGCAATTATTGTCGTCAGTAGGGGGCTAAGTAGGTGGATCAGAACAGTTAGATCAGAACAGGCGCCACTGAACACCTCCGAAGTGACTCGACAGCAGTGCAGTGTCTCCTCTTGTGGGTTGCCTCTTGAAGACTTGACAATGACTGCTCCCTGTGGATTGCTGGTGCTGGGGCTGCGGCGGGGCCGACTGGGCTGTGGCTGTGGACGGGGTGTCAGAATGAGTGGCTGTGGACGGGTGTCAGAATGATGAGCGACGTGGGTGCACTGCCTCTGAGGTGGCGCAGAGGTTGGGACAGCAAAAAAAAAAAAAAAAAAAAAAAAAAAATCCCTTTACATTAAAAGAAAAAGGAATAATGTATTATGAATTAATTTGTTAAAACTATGCATACATATTACGCACAACACCATTCTTGATTATTTGATCATTACTTATAAGATTTCATCATCTTAACAAGCCTTTCTTCTTTTTTCTTCTTTTGTTTCTCCAACAGCAGATTGATGGTGTACAGAAAAGGATTCAAGGCTGAGTTCAATGGCATTACAATGATAGCCATCACGACGTTGAGTTCCCCAGAGACAGGCACACCTTGTGAGGCGAGAAGTCCTAGTAAACCGATGGGGAACCAACAGAGAAAATCTGATATGACCACAGTGAACAGTCGGCGGGCTATGCTGGCATCCTGAGACCGCTGACTGCTTGTGTCTCCTGCCAGTGTGTTAGATCGTATAGACCAGTAAATCACCAGCTGACCCAGAGCAATGGCCTGAAACAGGATAAAATTCAAAACAATCATAATTCCAAAGGAATAATCGTGACCATCAAACTGTTTTCTGGGTGACAGGTAGAGGTATGCAGATCCCAGTCTGACTGTAGAATTCCCAGTGAGCCACACCGGGCAACAGTGGAGTTACAGCAAGAAGAAACCCACGATCCATGATAGCACAGAAGCCAGTTGTGCGTTCCATTCTGTGAAATGCAAGAAACTGAGCGGAAAGCGAACAACAAGAAATCGATCTAACGTGATCAAGCAAATGATGAAAGATGACACCTCACAAGAGATCAGAGAGAGAAAGCCAGCCAGTTTGCATGACACACTGTGTCTCCATCTCACATCCTCCCAAATATAATTATTTTGATACAGTCTGTCTGCAATACCACCCATGTAAGATAAACACCCATCAGAAAGTCAGACATGCACAGGTACAGTACAAAGACGTTGAAAACCTATGAGCCACTCCCTCGCAGAGAGGACAGGCGAAACACAAAGCTCATTCCGTTACCTACTAAAGCCAGGCTGCTGAAAACAGCCAAACATATCCTGTAGAAGTTAGACTTCAACAAATTCTGGCAAGAAGATAGCTCGTCTGCAGGTGCATGACAGTCTCTGAAGTTTGGAAGATGCCTGGCTGCGCAACAAACTTTATAGTTGTCAGCATGCACAGTGTGCAGGTGGTCCAGATTTTTGAAGAGAACATTGTCCAAGCTTGACATGGAACAACCCTTCAAGTCCAGAACTTGAAGTTTTCTCATTGGCTGGAAACCTAGCTCAGTTTCAATCTGGGCGCCACTGAGTGACAGATTCAACAAGGTAAGCCCAGGAAACAGACTGACCATGGCGCGATCCAGGCTGAAAAGACGTGTCAGTGACAGATCCAACATTTTCACCCCTGGAAATGCCATCGCATTCTCGGTCACAAAGCTTGTTAAGGATTATTGGATAAGAAAAATGATTTCAGGTTGAGACTACTCGCCAAAATTTGAAGAGGAATATTGACAAGTCTATTACTGCTGATATCAGGGTTATTAGATTAGATAACGTTATGTTGGAAATATTTGTTAGCTGACAATTCGCAAGATTGAGGTAGATCAGCATTTTATTGGCAAAGAGTTCAGTCATTTTTCATGCCACTACGATTCACATTCAAGTACCGTACTTCAGGATAGCTAAGAGCAGGGAAAGATCTCAGACAGGTGAAGGCCAGACCGTGACAAACGCAATGCTCTGGGCACTGCAGATCACACAGTAACTCATCGTCCTGTCTGGGACATTGGCTGATACCATCACACACCTGGTTTGGGTGTACGCAAACCTGTGAATCAAAACAGCGATAATGGACAGGGCAGACATAGCTGTCACAGTCAGTTTCATCTTCATGGTCTGGACAGTCGTAAAACCCGTTACACCTGGTAAATGTGGGCAGACATAACTCCTCGTGTGCGCACTGATAGTGGGTCTCCGGACACACCCGGTGAAGGACGATAGTCTGTCCTGCACGGTGGGGAGAGGTGTTATGATGGTAGTGCTATCTCTTGCGAAGTCAATGACAACAGGAAGGGGAGGGGTATCTCTGTATTTGTCCGACAGATACTGTTTCACAGGACACCTGTTTTTCGTCTTCTTCATCAACACAATCCACTTGACCATCACACCACTGCGCTGTTGTGTAGCACTGCAAAAAATTGTCCCATACACTGTAAAAATTTATCCCATCAGTTCTCACATTTGATCGTCATGGAATGATGCACAAAAATTAAGCATATGGTAAATTACATTCAATTGTAACGACCTTGTAATAACACTGTTTACTTTTAAAAATCACTCTGCGGCTAATAAACACTAAATCTTTGCGGATTTTATCCGTATCTCTTTGGAACACTTGTGTGGATGTTAACCTAAAATCGAAAAACATTTTTATATTCACTCTGATATAGTGTATAATAGTATGTTGTAGCCTAATTAGTCACTGTATTCAGCATCAAATCCAGTATGAACACACAACGATGAAATGTATGATATATATCACAATTCACTTATCTAAGGATGGGTAATACTGGTCGGCTTTAAAAGTGCATATATTTGACTATACCTGTGTAATGGTTCCACACTTGTGAACATAGTGTTCCTGACAAGGAGAAAAGACACAGAATGACTCATCACTGTCGTCGCCACAATCCTGCCGGTGGTCACATACAAAGTATAGGGCACTCGCCCATTTCCTGACGCACATGCGTAAGAAGGAGGAAGTGATGTCATCCCTTGAACAGGGACAGAAAAGCGAAAGGAATATCCCAGTTGTAGGTGTGTGCACCAAACTGCACATCATCCATGCCCCAGCAGACACTGCGAATGTCACAGGCCAAAAATGAATGTATTTTTTGTGGTTCAGAGGACAAGAAAGAAAACGTGAGTTGAGAGACACGGCGCTTATATTCAGTGAGGCAGACTTCACTCTCAATGTCCTGTTAATCGTGTGTTGACCTTGCACACAGAAATAAGAAATGTATTTCCCCATGCTCATTACAGTCCCATATTAGAAATGACGTCATCCAATAATACTCAACGAGGGTAGCGTTTAGTGTATAAAAATGTTCTTCCCAGTCCACCACACTTGTACTCAATAAAGTGTTGCCCAAATTTGTCTGCTTCCAAGAGGTGGGCTATGGTTCCATCTGTCCATACTAAGCTCTCCATGTAACTAGAGAAAGTAAAAAATGAATCAAAATGCACAAGCAGTATTCCTAATATGATCAAAGTTCTGTCACAATTCACATGAATCATGATTTATCAAAGGACGGTAGGATTATTGCTATGTTTGAATTCATTGATGGGTTCGAATCCACTCCCACCCCACCACTTTGCTAGCAAATGCTTTTCTTTACTTATTTGTAACATCTCTCTCTCTCTCTCTCTCTCTCTCTCTCTCTCTCTCTCTCTCTCTCTCTCTCTCTCTCTCTCTCTCTCTCCGTAACTGCGTGTCTGTGGGGATGGTTGAATCCTATAATTAGTAGTAGTACTGTCAGCATGAAGCGCGCGTGAGTGTGTGTGTGTGTGTGTGTGTGTGTGTGTGTGTGTGTGTGTGTGTGTGTGTGTGTGTGTGTGTGTGTGCGCGCGCGCGCGCGCGCGCCTGTGTATGTGTGTGTGTGTATGTATGTGTATGTTTATGTGTGTGTATGTCTGTTGGAACTGACACACAGCAAACGAATTCAAACACACAGTGATCCATGTGAATCATTACATCAATGGCAGTGATGAGGTCGGTGAAATCAGTCCAATTTTGACGTCATACTGGTGAGTCTTCCACAGAATACTGAGGACCTCTGAGATATTATCCCGTGGTTTGAAACTTGCCAACAACGCCCCTTTTTTTCTGGCACAAAGCGTTTGCTTGCAGGTGAGATACGTCTGTCCTCCATCCCCAAATGTAGCACTTGCCTCCCGACCTCGAATCCTTCCTAGTGAGATAAAGGTATTGATGACCATTCTATTATTTGTAAATTATTTTGTGTATCATTGTAGGCAGGAGACAGTGAAACTAACCCACACTGTGTTTGGGAGAAACCTGAAACAAGCAAGAAAGAGAATTTTACAATCCATGGATCCGCGGAACTGGTTGAAGCCAGAATTTTGTGTACATGAATGAGCAAATTATTTGGCTCTCATGTCACCTATGGATCAGTCTTGACCGTTTAATTCTTTTTCAAACGAAATCCGATTCTGGTATAAACACACACACACACACACACACACACACACACACACACACACACACACACACACACACACACACACACACACACACACACACACACACACACACACACACACACACACACACACACACACACACACACACACACACACACACACACACACACAGCTGTGATATCCTTTCACGTCCTAATAAAAGACCTAAATCTATCTGTTGAAAATTCCGATCATATCTCTATAAGCCACTGACTCTATCTCTACTGGACACTGACCCTATGCAGTCTGGCCATGAACCCTACTCTGTTGACCATTGACTTCATCTCTACTGACCACTGACTCTGTCTCTATTAACCATTGACCATGTCTCTATTGATCACTCATCCTGTCTCTATTGTCCACTGCTCCTTTCTCTAATGACCACTGACCCTATCTCTATTAACCATCGGCCATGTCTCTATTGATCAATCATCCTGTCTCTACTCCTCACCCTCTCTCTACTGACCACTCACCCTATCTCTACTGAACCATTCACCCTGTCTCTATTGACCACTGATTCCTATCTCTACTGACCACTGACCCTGTCTCTATTGACCACTGACCATATCTCTATTGACCACTGACCCTGTCTCTATTGACACTGACCATATCTCTATTGACCATTGACCCTGTCTCTATTGACCACTGACACATATCTATTGACCATTGACCCTGTCTCTATTGACCACTGACCTATCTCTATTGACATTGACCCTGTCTCTATTGACATTGACTCTGTGTCTCTATTGACCACAGACCCTGTCTCTATTGACATTGACTCTGTCTCTATTGACATTGACTCTGTCTCTATTGACCATGACCCTGTCTCTATTGACATTGACTCTGTCTCTATTGACATTGACTCTGTCTCTATTGACCACAGACCCCTGTCTCTATTGACATTGACTCTGTCTCTATTGACCACAGACCCTGTCTCTATTGACCACTGACACATCTCTATTGACCATTGATCCTTCTCTATTGACCATTGACCCTGACTCTATTGACCACTGACCCTGTCTCTATTGACATTGACCCTGTCTCTATTGACCATAGACCCTGTGTCTATTGACTACTGACCCTATCTCTATTAACCATTGACCCTTCTCTATTGACCATTGACCCTGTCTCTATTGACATTGATTCTGTCTCTATTGACCACTGACCCTGTCTACTGACGACTGACCCTGTCTCTACTGACCACTGATCCTGTCTCTATTGACATTTGACCTCATCTATACCGAATACTGACCTTGCCTCTATCGACCAATGACCCCTCTCTATCGACCACTGACCCTATCTGTATCGACCACTAATGACCACGGACCCTGTCTATATCTCTACTAAATATTGACCCTATCTCTAATGACCACTGACCCTGTCTCTATCGACCACTGACCCTGCCTCTATTGACCACTGACCCTGCCTCTATTGACCACTGACCCTGCCTCTATTGACCATTGATCCTGCCTCTATTGACCACTGACCCTATCTCTGCAGACTGACCCTGTGACTCTATCTCTTGACCACTGATCCTGTCTCTATTGACAATTGACCCTACCTCTATTGACCACTGACCCTATCTCCACTGACTACTGACCCTGTCTCTATTGACCACTGACCCTGTCTCCACTGACCACTGACCCTGTCTCTGTTGACCACTGACCCTGTCTCCACTGACCACTGACCCTGTCTCTATTGACTGACCCTGTCTATATTGACCACTGACCCTGTCTCTATTGACCACTGACCCTGTCTCTATTGACCACTGACTCAGTCTATTTGCCACCAACCTTATCTCTGTTGGCACTGACCCTGTCTCTATTGACTATTGATCCGGGTACTCTATTTACCACTGACGCTGTCTCTACCTACCACTGACGCTATCTATTTGCCACTGACTTATCTCTTTCAGCCACTGACCCTATCCATTGGCCACGGACCATATCTCTATTGGCCACTGACCTTAATTCCATTGCCCACTGACCCTATCTATATTGGCTACTGACCCTAATTCTCTTTGCCATCGAACCTACATGTATTGAACACTGATCATTGATCCGAATTCTGTTGGCCACTGACCCAAATTCCATTGGCCACTGACCTATCTGTATTGGCTACTGACCCTAATTCTCTTTGCCATTGACCCTACATCTATTGGACACTGACCATTGATCCTAATTCTATTAGCTACTGACCCTAATTCTCTTTGCCATTGACCTTACCTCTATTGAACACTGACTCTATTGGCCATTGATCCTAATTCCACTGGCCAGTGGCCCTTTTTCTATTGGCCACTGACCTTATCTCTACTGTCTCTGACCCTATTTCTATTCGCCACTGACCTTATCTCTACTGGTCTCTGACCCTATCTCTATTGGCCATTGCCCTATCCTATTGGCCACTGAGCCTATCTCTATTGGCCACTGACCCTATCTCTATTGGCCACTGACCCCATCTCTATTGGCCACTGACCCCATCTCTATTGGCCACTGACCCCATCTCTATTGGCCACTGACCCCATCTCTATTGGCCACTGACCTTATCTCTATTGGCCACTGACCTTATCTCTATTGGCCACTGACCCTCTATCTCTATCTCTATGGCCACTGACCCTATCTCTATCGGCAAATGACCCTATCTCTATTGGCCACTGACCTTATCTCTATTGGCCACTGACCCTCTCTCTATCAGCAACTGACCCTATCTCTATTGGCCACTGACCTTACTTCACTGGCCACTGACTCCATCTCTACTGGCCACTGACCTTATCTCTATTGGCCACTGACCTTATCTCTATTAGCCACTGACCCTCTCTCTATCAGCAACTGACCCTATCTCTATTGGCCACTGACCTTACTTCACTGGCCACTGACTCCATCTCTACTGGCCACTGACCTTATCTCTATTGGCAACTGACCCTATCTCTATTGGCAACTGACCCTATCTCTCTTGGCCACTGACACTCATCATTATTGGTCACTGACCCTATCTCTATTGGCCACTGACACTCATTATTGGTCACTGACCCTAGGGGGAGGAGGGGGGGGGGGGGGATATGTCACGTCGGCCTACTTTCAATGATTGCAAAGTTTTCGATATGGCAGCGCCCAGAAAACTCGTGTACCTCTGGGTTTAAATGCGCTCTTTTTTTTTTTTTTTTAAAGATTTAACCTACGAAGGCACTTTATATAGAGCCAACGACGTAAACCGGTTGTCCTTCATCAAAATGTGGATATGCCGCGTGGATCTAAAATTGGGTGAACGATTCTGTTCACAGAGTTTACACCAGTGTTTCATCGTCAGCATGAAAAGGAGAACGATGTTGGATCAGCAATCTATGGTTTCATCGACAACGAAAGAAACCACAGTGAGCTCGTATATGAATAAATTGTTTTCAATGTTGTAATATGCTTTTAACTTTTATATGTGCAGAAAAGCATTTCCATGAATGTTAATCAGTTTCTGCATGAAGCAGTCAATTCTGGAACGCAGTCTTGCCTTGGCCAGGTATGGAATGTACGTATGATTTTGATACACAAGAAAAAAATTGTAAGTACCCCAGCTATCTGCTTACCTCTCCACACAGCAGCCTATCGCCTGAAGCTGGACACATAGCCTAACATTAATGTGACTCATTTTCTACTAGTATTCGATGGCGGCAGGAAGGTCTATCACTAGTCCTAGGGTTACCTGTTACAATTTCGGCCAAATCAAACAGATCACATTCTATCCAGTTCCGGTTGACAGCTGCAAACCTTCGAGAGTATTTGCTGGTTTTCAGGCACAATTGGCCAATCAGCAAGAGCTTGAGTTGGATCATTGAGTGTTACCTGATGAAAGTTCATCAGGAAATGACTCAAACCATTATTACATCTCTAGGGTAGCCGTTACAAATTCGCGCAACCTACATGCAGTTCATCCAAGCTGTGTATACAAATTTCGTCCAAAGACAGAGAACACTACTCTGCCTTTGGAGCACGTTATATCGTGACCCAACTCACCAAGCTGCGAGTACAGACTTTGTATGGCTCGGGTGTCTTTGAGATCGGCAGATATATAACTCAGATGAAGAGAGAGAGAGAGAGAGAGAGAGAGAGAGAGAGGAGAAGGGAGAGGAGAGGGCGCTGGGAACAGAGACACAGGCAAGGGAGAGAGAGAGAGAGAGGCCGAGAGAGAGAGAGAGAGAGAGAGAAGAGAGAGAGAGAGAGAGAGGAGAAGAAAAAGAGAGGAGAGAGAGAGGGTTCAGAGAGGACATCAAAGAGAGAAAGCTGGGCTTGAGAAACGAAACGAAAGCACCGGAAAAAGAGAGGAAGAAAAACGTCAAGTTGCCTACTATTTTTCTAACAGGACAATAAGCTGGGCTGGGAAAAAAAACGAAACGTTTTCCTTTCTTTCTTTTCGTTCTTTTTTTTCTTTCCTTTTGTCTCAGTTCAGTCAACCAAAAGTAAGGAATGTCGGGATTGGAGCATATCATGAAAGTAGGGTTGTTGCAGCAGGCTTTGAGCTTTTCGTTCTTTTTTTCTTTCCTTTTTTTTTTTCGTTCAGATGGAAGGAACAGGATGGAAGCAGGGATGGAGCAGGGGTGGAAACGGATGGGATGGATGGAGAATGGAAGGAGTGGAAGCAGGGCGGAAGCAGGGATGTGAGCAAGCAATGGAAGCATGGATGGAAGCAGGGACGTGAGCAGGGATGGAAGCAGAGATGGGAGCATGGATGGAAGTAGGATTTGAGCATGGATCGGAAGCAGGGTGGAAGCAGGGATGGAAAGCATGGGGATGGGAGCATGGATGGAAGCAGGGATGTGAGCACATGGATGGAAGCAGAGAATGGAAGCAAGGAGTGGAAAGCAGGGATTGGATAGAAAGCCGGATGGATGCAGGATATGGAAGCATGGATGGATGGAAGCAGGGACGGGAGCGGATGGGATGGAAGCAGAGATGGGAGCAGGGGATGGAAGTAGCAAAGATTTGAGCATGGATGGAAGCAGGGGGATGGAGCAGGGATGGAAGTGCGGATTTGAGCATGGATGGAAGCAGGGGATGTGAGCAGGGGATGGGAAGCAGGGGGTGGAGCAGGGATGGAAGTAGGATTGAGCATGGAGTGGATAAGCAGGGATGGAAGCAGGGGGATGGAAGCAGGGGTGGAAGCTGGGATGGAAGGCAAAAAGATGGGAGCAGGGATGGAAGTAGGATATTTTGAGCAGGGATGAAGCAGGAATGGAAGCAGGAATTTGGAAACAGAGCTGGAGAAGCAAGGGGTGGAAGCTGGGATGGAAGCAGGGGGGGGAGGAAGCATATGGATGGGAGCAGGGATGGAAGTATGGGATGGACAGTAGGGATGGAAGCAGTGTGATGGAAGCAGGGAGTGAAAGCAGGTATGGGAGCATGGATGGAAGCGGAGGGATGGGAGGAGCAGGGATGACAGCAAGGGATGGAAGCAGGGGATGGAAGCGCAGGGATGGAAGCAGGATGGAAGCAGGGATGGGGGAAGCAGGGATGGAAACCGGGGATGGAAGCACGGCGGATGGAAGTGGAGGATGGTAGCAGGGGATGGAAGCATGGAGTGAAGGTGGGGGTGGGAAGCAAGGATGGAAGCAGAGATGGGAGCAGGGCTGGAAAACATGGATGGAAGCAGGGGATTGAGCAGGGGGATGGAAGCAGGGGGTAGAAGGGGTAGAAGTAGGGGTGGAAGCAGGGGTGGAAGCATGGGTAGAAGTAGGGATGGGATGAGGGGTGGAGCAAGCAGGGATGGGAGTAGAGTAGGGATGGAAGTAGGGGTAGAAGCAGCTGAGGGGTGGGAAACTGGGGCTGGAAGTAGGGTGGAAGCAGGCATGGAAACAGGGGTGGAAGCAAGGATGGAAGCACGGCACGGTTGGAGCAAGGAGCAGGAGTTCTTAGGAGGAGCATCTTCGAGGTTCTTAACACCCTCTCTTCTTCCTGTTTTCTGGTCATTCCTGGGCCTGCTTTTATCTTCTCTCCTCTTTTTTTTACTTTTATTCTCTCTCTTGGCAACGTTTTGTCTATACACTTTGTCGCTTGTCAGTAGCGGATGACTGGACACTGTTCCTTGTTTCTGTTTTGTTTTGTTTTGTGTTATTGTTGTGGTGGTGTGGTGGTGTGTTGTGTTGTTTGTTGTTTTGCATTGCATCGCTTTTCGATGGGCGTACTTCTGGGCCAAGGGTTTAGACTGCATGCAGTACAACGAAAAGAAGCGAAGTACACAAATGTATTGAGGTCAAAGCAGATGGATGGTCACCCCCATTCGAACACCTCGATCAAAAGTTCTCGCCGTCATTGCCACCTCTCTAGCAATAATCGTCAAGAGGTGAAAAAGTCCATTGCTTTGAAACGGGGGGCGTCAGGCCACAAAGTCCATGCTGGATGGAGGGCTTCCGTCCAAGGCTGATGATGAGTCTGTGTCTGTGCCTGATGGAGACTGTTGTCAGCATGATCCTCAGCTTAGAACATACTCGTAGTGGTGGGACTGCTGACAGTGCTGAGTGCAGAGGCGTGGTTAAGGATCGCGTTGCAGGCAGAGTCGATTGGCCCATGGTCGCTGATGGTGAGGTGCAAACACCTCGAGGCGGTAACCTCCGGGGGGTCTTGTCCAGCCCCCTCTGTGGGGATTATGGTCTGTAGCCTGGCAAAGGTCTTTTGACCACGAGTCAGGAGTCATAACCTGTCGGCATTATTCAATAGGGCCATGTAATTTGTGGTTAGGTGGCAGGGTTTGGGGGAGTGTGGATGAAATAAGTTTATTGTTGCACTTGAGTCTTGTAGATTTTTATGAAAAGATCACAAAGCACCCACCCGGTCATGTGTGACCGTCACATGATGCCGAGCATTTGTGGACAGGCTGGGCCGCGAGATGCGCTTCCAAAAAAATATGCTTCCGGTAAACCATTCCGTCCACCAGGGGGTTACACCATCTAATCTGGAGTTTGAAAGGTCCACACGGGTCCTTTTGGAGGAGGAGCAGTCATGGGTGGTGAAAGAGTGGAACTGATTCGCGAGGAGGCTTCCTTCACACACGGAAAAGGGCGGGCGGGCAGAGGACCTGGTTATGAAGTTTTGGGTAATCGGAAGTAACATTCACGGACGGGGGAGGGATTTCGATCCCGCATTCCAGTTCCCGCAAGTCTCAGGGCGACGAATCGGCAGTTTGGGGTGGCCTTCTATTCAGCGACGCCTAGTACTCCCACCTACCCACACCCATACTGACCCTACCTCCCACTGTGTTACGACGCAGCATAGGTTGCGACTATCACTTGTTCCTTCCTGCACTCTGCCGCAGGTCTCATCCATTTGGTCAGGTCAATCGACTACTCCCCCTCACCCTCTCCCTGCCCTAAGTAGCATGAGATGTGTGTAGGGGGTGTTGGTAGGATGCGGTGGCTGGGGGTGGAGGAGGGGGAAACCAGCGAGAAGCAAAGGCTGACCATGTACACATGGAAGCAACACGGCACACACCAACAAACACCCACACACACACACAACGCACACACACATCACACTCACACACAGACACAGCACACAAACAGCTAAGAGGAATGGCTTAGTCGCTTTATGCTGGTCGTTCCTCTCTGGATCCTTGCGCCTTATTTCGCTATGTTACTCGCACTTACAGCGCTACTATCATTATTCATCCTCTTCTAGTACTGTACAGTGTATGCATTGTGCAGTTTCAGCTCCTGTCCACCTAATAGCTACCTAGTATTACTTCAACCGTTGGAGATTACTTTAGTCAACTCTCATCAGATATCATTACCTGTAGCTGTTCTCTTCATAAAGCATCGGTAGCATGCACTACGCCAATTTATTTGCACACCAGTGATTGTCGTGGTAGTAGCCGTCCGTCATTTTTAGGCTTTGTGATTGACTCAGCAGATTAGCGCTAGTTAGTCAACTTAAGATCCCTTGCGGGCAGTAATGTGGAATTGTAAGAAGATGATAAGTACTTTAGACGCACACAAAAGCTCATTTTTAGAGCGAGAGATAGAGGGCGGGGGAGGGGGGAGGGGGAAGGAGAGGAGAGAGAGAGGGGGTATATTAGGTGGGAATAGGTTGCCCGCCCCCAACACCCCCTCCCCCACTTCCCACGACGGGGAAGTCGAGTAGAGAAACAATAACCGTCTTCCCTAAAACCTCTTAACCATCAAAACCATAAAGTTAAGGTTTTACCAGCATCATTCCCAGTCTCTAGTCCCACCCCAAGATCTGCCCAATGCACGACAACATTACTACAGATTATATACATAGCTATGTACATCATTAAAGAACTTAGTAGCTATCGTTCCATTGCGCTTCTCGCCACACTCGCGTATATTCTCACATGCAGTCATGTGTTACTTCAGATAATTGTTCCACTCTTTCCCTCACTTCCTTTGGTTTCTTTTATTCAGTTCACCCTAGTCGCTAACCGAATGAACTCACTGTTCCAGGTCTACGCCAGGCGCTGTTAGCTCGGATGCCTAGGGA
>JADBJO010033903.1:0-2500 GCA_016801955.1 Conus betulinus
TGGAATGAAATCATTTAAGACAGTAACAGTAAACAAAGCGGCCCGGCAATCATAATGAACTCAATGAAAATAGAGAAACGAGGAAGAGAAAAGGATATGAACAAAATCGTAACAAAAACTAATAATTATAATAAAACAGACAAGAAACAATGTTTTAAAAAATGAAAATAACAATATTGAAGGGGAAGGAGAGCGTGCGGGTCGGGGGTGGGTTGGGTTGGGGGAACATATGGAAATGTACTACAAAGTACAAGAGTTCGCATGTATAAAAACAGATAGTAAACGGAATGTGACAAAGTACGTACAGTAATTTGGAACACACACATACACGCACGCAGAGAGAGAGAGAGAGAGAGAGGAGAGAGAGAGAGAGGACGTGGAGAGAGAGAGAGAGAGAGAGAGAAATGGAAAGTAGTAACTAAGCTTAAATGTAATAATTGAAATGGAAATGTACTAAAACGTACAACAATTAGCTTGTATAAAAACAGACAGTAAAATGAATATGACAAAGTATTACAGAATTCGGAATCTTGCGCCACTGAGGTTAGTCCTGCTCTTGTCTCTTGTGAATGGAGAATGACCTTGACCATTCATTCATATTTTTTTAACTGTTCGTAATATCTGTATGACGTAATATTTCGTGACGCGATTCCCTAACAACATGTCGTCTTCAGCTTGTTGGTGCCACCAAACCTTTCTTTATTTGCGTCCGATATTCTTAACGCTCTCTGCTCCGGAGAATTTTATGCTCAAGTTCTAGGCTAAATGGGTTTGACTGTATTAATAAAAAAAAAAAAAAAAAAAAAAAAAAAAAAAAATCAAATTATTGTATTGTGATTGGGTTTCCTTGAATACCGATCAGTAACTAAGTACGTAACAATAAATTATTACGTAGACTCATCTGGACAGTTGACCTATGGATTCTAGCCTGTAAGCATCGTTTTCGTCTGTCCCTCACTTTGTTTAGAAAAGAACAGAAGTAACCATCCTTTATATTGTCATCATCAGAGTTATCATCTTTACAAAGATCAACCTACCGAAAAGAAAGAATTGAGAGAGAGAGAGAGAGAGAGAGAGGAGAGAGAGAGAGAGAGAGGAAAAGTATTAATAATAATAATAGCAATAATAATGATAATAATGTATGGATTTTATATGGCGCAATTGTTAGGGTCAACTCATTGCGCTCAACACACACTCAAACACTCGCACTGACATGTGTTCACACACACACACACACACACGCACACACCACACACACACACACCGACACAGGCGCACTTATCAAGTTCATCGGTTCAAGCGTCGGGAAAAATCCAGGAACGGAGGCTTTCGTTTACTTTTCGAGGATCTAGCTGGTAAGTGGCGAAATATGGCAGCGGCGGGACTGCGTATGAAATCGTTTGTCTTTTGTTCGTCAAGATGAATCGTTGTCGGAGTTATGAATATAAACTTTAGTGCAAGAAATGTTGAGTTTGGTTAGTATGTTTTGAAGGAATTATTGCACCGCAATAGTATTGTTGGGCCATGCTAGTATGAATAATATAATAGTTATTTAGATCTAATTGCCGGAGATCTGTGAAGCATGATTGGGATATTGTTTATTGCTATGTACTTACATATTGGCATCTATATTATGATGTTTTCATTCGTCGAACTTCAAGAGACTGGGTTTTGCGCTCGGATCGATATAAGTACCTTCGGAATATGTGATGCGGCAGAATGTCTTTTGGGGCATTGGACGTTTTCTTTAACTATGGTGAAAGTCATCAGGGCGTACGGAAATTAATGATATTATGGCAAAAATCGTGATTGTTTTTCGACAAATCCGAAACGGTTTGGATCGACTGGATCTGTAAGCTTCAAAGCCAGTCCATTGAGTTTGATCACGGCAGTGTCTTAAGGACATGGCTCCTTTGTATGTCACAGGGATGATCTTCGTTCGATCATTCGATCGTTCGTGTTCGATCTATTTCGATCTTCGATTTGATCTCTGATCTTCATTCGAATTCATATTCGACTTTCGTCCGGCCTCTTCTTCGTTCGGCCTTTGCGTTCGTTGGAGTTTCGACTTCGTCTCCAACTTCATCCTTATCTTCAACTTCAGCGAAGTCGTTCAACAACACCTTGGACTAGTTCACGAAGGACGGAGGATTATCTCCTTTCAAGCTAAGAAAAACATTATCTGTGATCTTCGGTTTTGTCCAGTCGATTATCTCCGTGTGGATTTGTTATATCTTCTGTCCTCTGTCTATACTGTCTATTCTTTGTTCGTTAACCGTACCCTTGTAGTTTATTGTTAATTCATGTTTGAAACTGTTGGTTAGGTTTTTGCTTTGAAAAAACCGTTGGCGTGGTTGTGTGTGAGATTAACGTTTTTTTCCACCTCGTCTTTCTCACTTTAACGTATGAAAGATCTCACGACAATAGTTTCACAACTTTACCATCAAAAGCGTGTGTGTGTGTGTGTGTGTGTGTGTGTGTGTGTGTGTGTGTGTGTGTG
>JADBJO010033903.1:10000-14096 GCA_016801955.1 Conus betulinus
ACTCGCCCCATGCCCCCCCCCCCCCCATGCCTGCCCCCCCCCCCCCCCCCCCCCCTACCCCCCTCCCTCTCCCCCTCCTTACTTATGTTTCTCTCTCTCCGTCTTTGTTGGTTCGTCCATCTGCCTGCTGATCCTCTAACCTCCTCCTCCTCCTGTCTCCTCTCTCTGTCTCTCTCTCTCTCTCTCTCTCTGTCTCTCTCTCTCTCCCTCTCTGTCTCTCTCCCCTCCCTCTCCCCCCCCCCCCCCCCCCCCCCCTCTCTCTCAACCGCAGACTTCCATTTTTCTCTTGGTCAGACTACCGTGATTACTGTCTGTCTGTCTGTCTGTCTGTCTGTCTGCGTGTCTGTCTCTCTGTCTCTCTCTCTCTCTCTCTCTCTCTCTCTCTCTCTCTCTCTCTCTCTCAACCGCAGACTCCATTTTTCTCTTGGTCAGACTCTCTCTGTCTCTGTCTGTCTGTCTCTCTCTCTCTCTCTCTCTCTCTCTCTCTCTCTCTCATTAGACAAAGCTGCCCAATATCCTCAAGATCAAGGGCTTTGATGATAATGTGGAAGTAGGAACAAAGTCTAGGTGATCAGACCCTCTGATATCGATCAGGATAAAACAAAAATAAAACAAACGAACAAACAAAAACAAAAACAAACAAACAAACAAACAAAAAATCATGCCATGCTTAATGACATATTCTTTTGTTTGTACACACAGCATTTAAAGTTCAGATAGAATCAGACTGGCTCTTTGAAAGAACACCAGTTTTTGTGGTAAGAACGGAAACAAAGCGAATGAGGTGAAATGAAATCAAAACAAGAAATGAATATGAACAACATTTCAAATAAAGGATGACAAGCACAGAACACTTTTGTGCTTTGCATTAAAAGAAATATAACTAAACCTGGCAACCAAGCAGCAAAGAAGCTACCTATGGAGAATGGGTATGACAAAGGTCGATACCCTGACAATAAGTGAAATTTGAAAATAAACCATCCCGCCACGAATAAACAAATGGACGGGCAACTGGAAATACACAATTGATGAATTAGTAAAGAAAAAAAAACCTGACAGAGTGCACGACCCATTTGGAATTCTTATTTTATGTGTGCAAGCCATAGCAAGGCTCTGTCAAGTTCCTTGGCAATGCATTTTTATTATCGCAGACCACCGCAAGTTTTGCTTATTTGTTGTTTTCAGAGAGAGAGAGAGAGAGAGAGAGAGAGAGTCTCATACATGTTTATACTGTTGAAGCCGGCTATTACGAATCGTCGGGGACATTCAAAATTGCTTTCGTTAAATCCGACTTTCGTAACAACCGACGCACCGGTTTATAACGATTTCTATCAGGTTGTTTCGTTGTATCAGGCGTGACGTCTCTCTCTCTTTCTCTCTCTCTTCTCTCTCTCTCTCGCTCTGTCTCTGTCTGTCGTGTCTGTCTGTCTGTCTGTCTCTGTCGTCTGTCTGTCTGTCCTCCCCTCTCTCCCTCTCTCCCTCTTCTCTCTCTCTCCTCTCTCTCTCTCTCTCTCTCTCTCTCTCTCACTCCCTCTCTCTCCTCTCACACACACACACACGCACACACACACACACACACACACACACACACACACACACACACACACACACACACACACACAACACGCACACACGCACGCACGCACGCACACACACACACACACACACACACACACACACACACACACACACACACACACACACACACATGCACGCCCGCCTACAAGGGCAGTAATCAAGCTCGTTTCCTTGGCTGTTATGGTACACTATAATGATAATGATCTTAAAAAAATCGTTTCGAAAATAGGGCTGTAAATTAAAGTAAACAAATCGCGTATGCCTGTATTGCAATTTGAAGGCTTAGAACCCAATAGTAAGCAAAAACAGGCGAACAAAATTCGCTGTTATTCTGAAGACTTCAGAAGAATACAGTGTCGGAAGAAATTACAAAGCGTCACGATTTGAAGGTAGGATGGGGAAAGAAGAAGAGGGGGTGGGTGGGCTATGCACTGCTCGTTTGAAGTTTCACACTATTAGGTCATTGGAGTATGCAATGATATGGAAAGAAACTCTTAAGTAAACGACTTTGAAATACACGCACTCTGCCGTACTGGAGAGCCAGTTTTTCCTTGTCACAGTTTGACAAGAAATCACAGTAAGACAAATTAGTTAGTGTCTCAGGTATTGAAAAGAAAATGCTTTTTCCTTTTTTTACCTTTCTCCGTTATTGCAGCGAAAGTCATAAAAGCGTCATTGTGTCTTAGTGTGTACAACCAAGGGTTCTTTACAATCAGCAGTACACATTAGATCACTCATAGACAGTTCATGGAAAGGCAGCTATAATGTCTGATATGTGAACGTTCACATTCTGTGAAACAAAAGAAAAGAATGATTGTTGCTACAGCTGGACGAAGACAAAAATTCTCAAACTTTCGCACTCTGTGAAAGAATAGGAAAAAGATGATTGTTGCCACACTGGACGGAAAATATAAAATGTTACACTTTTTACAGAACAGACAAGGCTGATTGTTACAGCTTGACGAAAAAACAAACAAAAACAAAACTCTACCATGAACGGTGAAGAGAAAGATCTTAAAAAACTAATATTTTTGTTTGTCATCCTCGTAAGACAACAGTCCACATAATTACACAAATGCACCCAAGTACATGTACCTACTGCAGTTCTGTCAAACACCTCGTTTGATTCTCTCCGAAATGAGTTCTGGCGTACTGTGGCGTTTTTTCACCTCCAACATACTCACTTTTACACTTCTGTTTGGGAGACAGAATGGTTCCCAGCGTCGACATCCCAGTTTCATACTCTTCCGTTATTGTCTGCTTCTGATTTGTTGGAGTTCTTTCAGCTTACTGAATAATTTTAATATTTCGCTTTAGCGACAAACCTTTGCGACGTGCAGACGCCATAACGAAATGACAATTAAATCAAAGCCTGCCCCCCCCCCCCCCCCCCCCCCCCCCCCCCCTTCCGCTTCATCCCACCTTTGTCCCTCTTGCATCTCCTTCTCTACAGTCGCTGAACTTGATTCCACGTGAGTCGACTGTTCTGCTTCGACAATCACATGCACTGGTATGACAGAACATCAGAATACGATTTTATTGCTTACGAATTACAGAGGTGACGTTTACCATACTACAAACATACAATAAAAATACTGTGTACTTACAGTCTACCTATGTGACGCTGTGTAAGAACATTAAACAGTCTTTGGTTATGCAGCTAGTCTAACACAGGTACAAACGTGTGAGTTCTATTTAGAGCAACGCATGGAAAGCTCTGCATTTTCATGTGCTATGCACACACCCCTCCATCTTCCTAGAATAGCAAACGACCGTATGAAGCTGTATACATCGCAGCGAACTCACCAACCATTTCCGAGAAACGGTTTCCCGGATACCAATGTAACCACTTCCTTATATCCGGCTTGAACCCTTCACGGGCCCGAATGTATGATTCGCTACAGGCGGCTGCTTCGTTAGAATCGGCGTGATCGCACGCTGGAAAAGCAAACACCATTCTGTTAAAGCGGCATTTCGTTACATCCGACTTGGTTATATCCGACGTATTTTTAGTCATGTAAAGAAGGAGTTTTGCCTGAACCATCTGACTTCCTTATAAGCGGCTTCGACTGTATTTAAAGTTTTGGTCAGTAATTTTCTAGCCCCACCCGTCATCTTATTATTTCAAAGAAAAAACAAAATGAAACAGAGAAAACAAAAGTTTTCTACATGCATACAGTGCGCAGTGTTTTAAATTAATGACATTTTTGTTTGCACACACAGAATTTTAATTTCAGTTAGCATTAGTCTGGGTCTTTGAGGAAACGTCAGGTTGTGTGGTAAGAATGGAAAAAAAAAAAACGAATGAAGTGAAATGAACTCGATGTAAAGAATGTAATAAACAACATAATGAATACAGGATGACAAACACGAGGCATCTGTGTGTTTTGCATTACAAGAAATGGAACGAAACCAGGCAACGAGGCAGCAAACCATCTACCAATGGAGAATGAGTATCAAAAGGTCACTACCCTGCCACGGAATAAACAAATGGACAGACAACTGGAAATAAACATTA
>JADBJO010033904.1:0-7500 GCA_016801955.1 Conus betulinus
AGAGGAAGAGTGGAGAGACACAAAAGAGAGTAGAGAGAGAGAGAGAGAGACAGACAGAGAGAGAGAGAGAAGAGAGAGAGAGAGAGAGAGAGATAGAGAGAAAGCAACCAGACGGGAAGGAGGAACGGTGTGAGAAAAGAAGAGACCAAAAAAAAAAAAGAAAATCAAAAGAAGGACTAGAAAATACACAAAACGCCGAAGGGAGACAACACGGGAAAAAATGAGTAAAAAAAACAGAAAAGGGGCAGGGCCTTTGAAGTGGCGTCGCCAAAGATCCCCCCCCCCCCCCCCCCCCCCCCCCCCGACCCGTAAGGAGCAGACAGCTGCTGCTGTGGCGGCTGGTACCCCCCCCCCCCCCCCCCCCCTCCCCCAGTCAAACCCGAAGGGGCGTGAGTGACGGTGGTGGGGGCGAGGGCGGGGGGTGGTGGAGGGAGCTGTAGTCTATTGGGACAAGGACCTTCCAACAATCCCGCGTCTTGTTCTGAAGACAAGGCCACACACACACACACACACACACACACACCTCAAGTTCAAACCTCAAACACTTGCCCTTCTCTCCTCTACCTGCAAGGTGAATGATTTTTTCTGTTGTTTTTTTTTAGGGGCCGGGGGGGGGGGGGGGGGGGGGGGGGGTGGGGGGGGGGGGGGGGGGGGGGGTTTTGGGGGGGGCAGCATTGGTTTTGCGAAATGATCGCTGTAATTGTGTTTTAGTTTTAAGTGGTGTGGTGTGTGTGTGTGTGTGGGTGTGTGTGTGGAGGGGTATGATTAAAGGAAAACATCCTTGCCCCCCCCCCCTTCCCCTCCGCCATTGTGTTCTTGTACCTCTCTCTCTCTCAAATGCTCCTTCATCGGATCTCTCTCTCTCTCTTACAAATGCGTGTGCATGCGAGGGAGATGGAGTGAGAGAGGGGGGGGGGGGAGTGGGGGGGGGGGGGGAGGGATTGTTAAAGATGGAGGAGGAGGGAGGGGGGGAGTGGGGGGGGGGACTGTTAAAGATTAAAAGAAAACATCTCGACTTCAGTGTCCCCCCCACTCTCACACAACACACACACACACACACACACACACACACACACAACACAATGTATGAGCGACATGATCTCGCACTGAAGATGGGACAGTCTGCCTCTCTCCCCCATTGATCCCGGACACGTCTATTATGATAAGAAACCACAGATCACTCGCTGATCGACAAACGATCAGACCACTTTCATCCGAGCAGGGACGCGGCACAATCCCCCGACCCATACACTTCGGAACGAACGGCCAAGACAGGGACAGTAGCCACCGAAAAGGCGATAGAGTTTCCTCGGTTTGTTTGAAGAGAAACCACAGCAGCACTGCCCTGCCTGCTTTCTTTTATTATTGCCTAATCTAATCTACGCCAGCCCCCCCACCCCCCATCCCGGGATTGACGACCCCACAGGTGACACCCGACCCCAATTCTCACCAATCGCGCAAAACAGCTTATAGAATTCGGTGCATAACGTCACCCCGACATGCGTATCATAGATAACAAAGAGATTGGGCACAGAAGAAGAAAAAAAAAAAAAAAAAAAAAAACATGGCGGCTGTTTCAATCGTGTAAGTTTCCCACTCCTCTTCATTCTGCTGAAAATCCACCGTTCGCTCGCTTTTCGGTAAGAAAAACACGATCCAAGCTGAGCTGAAAAGGCTTCAGGTCAATGTTAAGATCTTTCCGAATTCAAGTTCTGCCACACCATAGCTTGGCTGTCAACCGCGGGTCACAGATCTTCTTCTGCGTGTTCCCTGCACACTTCAAGAGTGACAGGGGACATAACTATGGTGTCTGATGTCACGTGCAAGGGACGATCACTCGAGACGTGTGCAGTGCCCTTTTCTTGATGGTAGATCTATGCGTGTGTGTGTGTGGTGTGTGTGTGTGTATGTGTGTGTGTGTGTGTGTGTGTACGTGTGGTGTGTGTGTGTGTGTGTGTGTGTGTGTGTGTGTGTGTGTGTGTGTGTGTACGTGTGTGGTGTGTGTGTGTGTGTGTGTGTGTGTGTGTGTGTGTGGTGTGTGAGACGGGCTGGTTGGTTGGCTGTTTACTGCCCTCTTTGAATCCACTGCAATCACCAGACTAGCCTACTCCTGAGGGAGGAGAAGACGACGAAGAGAAGAAAGAGGAGGAGGAGGAGGAGAAGAGGAAAAAGAAGCTGAAGAAGAGGGAGGAGGAGGAGAAGGAAGAAGAAGAAGAAGAAGAAGAAGAAGAAAGAAGAGAAGAAGATGATGATGAGGAGGAGGAGGAGGAGAGGAGTAAACACGAAGAAGAAGAAGAGATGAGATGATGATGATGATGATGATGATGATCGATGATAATGAAGGAGGAAGAGGAGGAGAGGAGGAGGAGGAAGAGATGATGATGATGATGATGATGATGATGATGATGATGGTGAAGATGAACAAAAAGAAGAAACAGAACAAGAAGAAGCAGAATTGATAATAATTTTTACAAAAAAAAAAACATGCGTGGGCAAACGTGGAAAGCGCGATGTAAGGTGGGAAAAAAAAAAACAAACAAAAACAGGTCATGCACTAGAGCACCAGTATCACACTGCAAAAATGTCAGATTCGCTCCTTTCAATCTATTTTCATTTCAACACGTCTGCATTCAGATTTCGTATTATCGGTGTGTGTGTGTGTGTGTGTGGGTGGTGGGGGGGGGGGGGGGGGGGGGTCCAAAAGAAAACAAAACAGGAGTCGGAGGTGGCGTTCGAAAAGGGAAATAAGCTGGATGAGGGGTGGGCGACGGGGACATTACAGAGAGAGAGAGAGAGAGAGAGAGAGAGAGAGAGAGAGGGAGAGAGAGAGAGAAGAAGAAGAGAAGAGGAAAGCAGTCGACAACAGTTCAATCAACATGACGACATTACGGAAAAAGAATATGCTTTGCTGGAAACGCAGAGAGGAGACGAGGAAACAGAGAGAGAGAGAGAGAGAGAGGGAGGGATGAAATGACGTCATAATCCCCCCACACCCCCACCCCCAAACTGAAGCTGAGCCCACGTTGAAGACCGTGGTAGCAGGGTCGCACACTATCTGTTCAAGCCAAGTCGTCCGACTCTCTCCTATCTTAACGCGTCCCCGACCCCACCTGAATCCCTGGGGTCAAGTAGGCTACTCTGTCTTCATCTCTCTCTCTCTCTCTCTCTCTCTCTCTCTCTCTCTCTCGCCTTCACGGCTGCTTGAGAGGGCGCGAGACGCGCACGCAGTCTCTGTGGTGTGTTGCGTGCGCCGTCTGTTCTCAATCTCGGCCAAGTCAGTATCATCCTGCCCAAGTCATTAAAAGCGAAAGGAAGTGGAGGAAAACAGACTTGAAGGGAAACAAACTCGTTTCATAAAGAATGAAGACAAAAAAAGAAAGGGGAGGTTTGACACACACACACACACACACAAAAAAACGAAAAACAAACAAACAAAATGGTGTTCAACTGAATCGCTGCGCTGCGGTCGAGAGCCAAAACCAAGAACAGAAGATATGATCTCCACACCTCCCTTAGAAACGAAAAGAAGGGAAAAAAAAAAAAAAAAAAAAAAAAGGGGGGGTGGGGGGGGGGTGGTTGACGAGAGACAAAACAAACACAAAACAAAGAAAAAAACAAGAGAAGAAAAGAAAATGGATGGGAACAAAGTTAATGTACAAGGCTTCAGCGCAAAGTTTTTCACCTTCCGACCGCCCTGACCACCCGTTACCCACACTCACACACCACCACACACACACACACCGCACACACGCACGCACCACAAACGCACACGCACACACGCACGCACGCGCACACAGTCACACACACACACAGCACACACACACACACACACAACACACCACACAATGTGCTCGCGCGCGTTCTTTTTGTTTTCGTTGCGACCCTCCTCCTTTGTCCCTTTCCCCATCTCTTTTCCTCCTCCTTTGTCTTCCCCCCATCTCTTTTTCCTCCTCCTTTGTCTCCCCCCCCCCCATCTCTTTTCCTCCTCCTTTGTCTTCCCCCCCATCTATTTTCCTCTTCCTTTGTCTTTCCCCCATCTCTCTTTTCCTCCTCCTTTGTCTCCCCCCATCTCTTTTTCCTCCTCCTTTGTCTTTTCCCCATCTCTTTTTCCCTCCTCCTTTGTCTTCTTCCCCATCTCTCTTTTCCTCCTCCTTTGGTCTTCCCCCCTTGTCTTCCCCCCATCTCTTCCTTTCCTCGTCCTTTGTCTTCCCCCATCTCTTTTTCCTCCTCCTCCTTTGTCTTGCCCCCCCCATCTCTTTTTTGTTCTTCCTTTGTCTTCCCCCATCTCTTTTTCCTCCTTCTTTGTCTCCCCCCCCCCATCCCGCCCCCCCTCTCTTTTCCTCTTTCTCCTTGTCTTCTTCCCCCCATCTCTTTTCCTCCTCCTTTGTCTTCCCCCCCCCCCCCCAGCTCTTTTCCTCCTCCTTTGTCTTTCCCCCATCTCTTTTCCTCCTCCTTTGTCTTTCCCCCATCCTCTTTTCCAGCCCCACCCCGCTTAGCCATCCTGACCATTGTCCACATCCCCTACCAGCCATCCTGACCGTTGTCCACATCCCTAGCCAGCCATCCTGACCGTTCTCCTCCACATCCCTAGCCAGCATCCTGACCGTTGTGTCCACACTGTCACATCTCCAGCCATCCTGACCGTTGTCCACACTGTCACATCTCCAGCCATCCTGACCGTTGTCCACCACTGTCCACATCTCCCAGCCATCCTGACCGTTTTGTCCACACTGTCACATCTCCAGCCATCCTGACCGTTGTCCACACTGTCACAACCCCCTAGCCATCCTAGCCATCCTGACCGTTGTCCACACTGTCACATCTCCAGCCATCCTGACCGTTGTCCACACTGTCACATCTCCAGCCATCCTGACCGTTGTCCACACTGTCCATCTCTCCAGCCATCCTGACCGTTGTCCACACTGTCACCCCTAGCCAGCCATCCTGACCGTTGTCCACACTGTCACACCCCTAGCCGCCATCCTGACCGTTGTCCACACTGTCACATCTCCAGCCATCCCTGACCGTTGTCCCACACTGTCACAATCTCCAGCCATCCTGACCGTTGTCCACACTGTCACATCTCCAGCCATCCTGACCGTTGTCCACACTGTCACATCTCCAGCCATCCTGACCGTTGTCCACACTGTCACATCTCCAGCCAGCCATCCTGACCGTTGTCCACACTGTCACATCTCCAGCCAGCCATCCTGACCGTTGTCCCACACTGTCACATCTCCAGCCAGCCATCCTGACCGTTGTCCACACTGTCACATCTCCTGACCGTTGTCCAGCCATCCTGACCGTTGTCCACACTGTCACATCTCTAGCCAGCCATCCTGACCGTTGTCCACACTGTCACATCTCCAGCCCATCCTGACCGTTGTCCACACTGTCACATCTCTAGCCATCCTGACCGTTGTCCACACTGTCACATCTCTAGCCAGCCATCCTGACCGTTGTCCACACTGTCACATCTCCAGCCAGCCATCCTGACCGTTGTCCACACTGTCACATCTCCCCAGCCATCCTGACCGTTGTCCACACTGTCACATCTCCAGCCATTCTGACCGTTGTCCACACTGTCACATCTCTAGCCATCCTGACCGTTGTCCACACTGTCACATCTCTAGCCATCCTGACCGTTGTCCACACTGTCACATCTCCAGCCAGCCATCCTGACCGTTGTCCACACTGTCACATCTCCAGCTATCCTGACCGTTGTCCACTGTCCACACTGTCACATCTCCAGCCATCCTGACCGTTGTCCACACGGTCACATCTCTAGCCATCCATTTACACACCTTCCGCTGCTGTTGTTCCTGTATTGTCCTACATTTGCCGACTTCCCCCCCCCCCCCCCCCCCCCCCCCCCCCCGTTTGTCCGTGTCCCTTTCCTAATGTTTTGAGCGTCCCTTCTCCTCCAACCTTTTCCAATATTTCTCCCAACCCTTTCAACATCCCCCAACCTTTCCAAGATGTCCAACCCTTTCAACATCCCCAACCTTTTCCAAGATGTCCAAGCTTTTCCAAGATGTCCAAGCTTTTCCAAGAGATGTCCAAACCTTTCAACATCCCCACCTTTTTCAACATCCCCAACCTTTTCCAAGATGTCCAATCTTTTCCAAGATGTCCAAGCTTTTCCAAGATGTCCAACCTTTTTCCAAGATGTCCAATCTTTTCCAATATTCCAACATGTTCCTGCATTTCCACCAACCTTTTCGCCAATATTTCCAACTTTTTTCAACATTTCCAACGTTCCCCCCCCCCCAATCTTTTCCAACACCTTCCTACCTTGTCCTGCCTTCCCAACATTCCCAGGGAGAGAGAGAGAGAGAGAGAGAGAGAGAGAGAGAGAGAGAGAGAGAGAGACAGAGACAGACAGACAGAGACAGAGGAGAGAGAGAGAGGGGGGGGGGAGGGGGGGGAAGAGAGGGAAGAGAGAGAGAGAAAAGGAGAGATGGAGAAAGAGAGAGAGAGAGAGGGAGAGAGAGAGACAGAGAGAAGAGAGAGGGGGAGAGAGGGAGAGAGAGAGGGAGGAGAGAAGAGAAAGAGGAAGAGAGAAAGAGAGGGAAAGAAAGGGAAGAACAGGGGGGAAGAGACAGACAGATACAGATCGACGAACAGCAAGAGGCAGAGACACAGACAGAGAGAGAGGGGGGGGGAGAGGGGCGAGGAAGACACAGGGAGGGCGGGAGGGATGGGGGGGAGGGGAGAGAGAGAGTCAGAGAAGAGAGAGGAGAGAGAGAGAGAGAAGAGAGAGAGAGAGAGAGAGAGAGAGAGAGAGAGAGAGGGAGAGAGAGAGAGAGGACAGAGACGCTAGTGAGGAGAGAAGTGGAGGTGTACAGGCGGAGAGGGGAAACAAAGATGGAAGAGGAGGAGTAGAGATCACAAGGCCTGCCACAAGCCCCACCGACCAGTGAGTGAGCAAAGGGGGAGGGGGGGACCAGCGGGTGACAGGTCTCAGGGTCAATCCCCGGACCGTCGTCCGAGTACAGCTAGTGAGGCGAAGGGGGGGGTGGGGGGGGGGGGGGGTGAGGAGGGGATGGAGACGGAAGAATCGAGCAAACACTTGACCACCACTCCTACCCTCCCCCCTTTCTCTCGACCCCCTCCTCCTCCTCCCCCACCTCTCCAGCAAACATGGCGCTGCCACGCCAACTGTGTGTTGCTTCTCTGTTCAGTGTGTGTGTGTGTGTTGTGTGTGTGTGTGTGTGTGTGTGTGTGTGTGTGTGTGTGTATGTGAGTGTGCGCAACCGTGCGTGCGTGCGTGCGTGTGCGTGTGTGTGTGTGTGTGTTTTGTGAGTGTGTGTGTGTATGTGTGCGTGCGTGCGCGCCTGTGTGTGTGTGTGTGTGTGTGTGTGTGTGTGTGTGTGTGTGTGTGTGTGTGTGTGCACGTGCGCCTGTGCGCCTGTGAGTGGAGGGGTAAGTTCCGGGGGGGAGGAGGAGCATAAAGCGAAGAGGATGGAGCATTACACACACACACACACTGGAAATGGG
>JADBJO010033904.1:12500-14096 GCA_016801955.1 Conus betulinus
GCCCTCACACTATGGAATCTGTAACTGACAGTTGACTGCCCCTACAACCCTCACACTATGGAATGTAACTGACAGTTGACTGCCCCTACAGCCCTCACAATATGGAATCTGTAAACTGACAGTTGACTGCCCCTACAGCCCTACAGGAATGTACTGAACCCTCACACTAAGGAATGTAACTGACAGTTGACTGCCCCTACAGCCCTCACACTATGGAATGTAACTGACAGTTGACTGCCCCTACAGCCCTCACACTATGGAATGTAACTGACAGTTGACTGCCCCTACAGCCCTCACACTATGGAATGTAACTGACAGTTGACTACAGCCCCCCTACAGCTGACAGTTGACTCCCACTATCACACTATGGAATGTAACTGACAGTTGACTGCCCCTACAGCCCTCACACTATGGAATGTAACTGACAGTTGACTGCCCCTACAGCCCTCACACTATGGAATGTAACTGACAGTTGACTGCCCCTACAGCCCTCACACTATGGAATGTAACTGACAGTTGACTGCCCCTACAGCCCTCACACTATGGAATGTAACTGACAGTTGACTGCCCCTACAGCCCTCACACTATGCCCCTGCCCCTATGCTGACAGTTGACTGCCCTCACACTATGGAATGTAACAGACTTTGACTGCGCCTTCCCTACAGCCATCATGGAACATGGACTGCAGTTGACTGCCCCTCAGAAACAGCCCTTTTGTTTGGTTTTAACAGTTCTCTGTCCCTAAGCCTCAGACTATGTAATCTTTTAACGATTTTGTTTTGTTTTCCAACCTTACAACAATTACTATCATTCTACTGCTGCTGCTGCTGCGGCTGATTAAGTAAAACGAACCCCGTTGGATCAGGCGGACACAGTCAGGAAACATGGCAGACCAAAGCAGAGTTGGAAGCGGACAGCAGCAGAGTCCTTGCACGCATGTAATACTGTGGAACATGGAGGTGAGGTCACAGCGTCGACAACGGTGACCCACGACCTCTGGACCAAGTCTTGAGCTTCGGCACAGAGAAAGAGAGGAGAGAGAGAGAGAGACTAGGGGGAGGGGGAGGAGGAGAGAGGGAGGGAGGCGAGAGGAGAAGGGAGAGAGAGAGATAGATAGAGAGAAGAGAGAGAGAGAGAGAGAGAGAGAGAGAGAGAGAGCACAAACAACAAAGAGAGAGGTGGAGACGAGCTGGCAGAAATCTTTGCTGAACAAAACGGTCGCCCGAGAACTGCTGAATCAAGGCTTCGCCCGCACCACAGCGAATCGATAGGGCAGCGAAACCCGACGTTGGCGGCATCTGTCGGGCGACCTGGTCGTCTCCAAAAAAAAAAAAAAAAAAAAAAAACTACACACTATACTGTAGTTTCCACAACATCGCGATGATAAATCATATAGGATAATATGGATAGGAATATAACGAACCGAATGCAGCGCGCCTTTCTTCTTTTGTCCCACCAGATCGATAAAATACCATTCTTCTGTTCCCTTTCCTGGCAATACGAGCTCTTTTCTTTTTCCCATCAGTGCCTTGTACAATGAGATCACAACTAACCGGACATGCAGCGTAACTACTCTCTACCCAACCCGTCCCTTGT
>JADBJO010033905.1:0-10000 GCA_016801955.1 Conus betulinus
TGAAGTGCTTTTTTTTATTTCATTTTATTTTTTTAAATTCCATCGTAGCGAAAGCACCACACGGCAGAAATGATCGGCTGTAGATCAGTACACTACTGTTCAACACCCCACCAATGTGTGTGTGTGTGTGTGTGTGTGTGTGTGTGTGTGTGGTTGTGTGTGTGTGTGTGCATGCGTGTGTGTGCATGCGTGTGCGTGTGCGTGTGTGTGTGTGTGGGCACACCAATATCTGTTCCCAGATCAGGTTTTGTTGTTGTTGTTGTTTTAAATCAGTTTACCCTGCTGTGTCTGTCTGTCCTGTGATGTAACTCTGTGCTGACACTGACCACCTCGTGTCTCTTCTGTGTTCTGTGTGTGTGTGTGTGTGTGTGTGTGTGTGCGCGCGCGCGCGCGCGCGCGCGCGCGCGCGCGAGTCCATGTCTACGTACGTGTGCCTGTGTGCTCGCGCGCGTGTGTGTGTGCGTGTGTGCACACCAACATCTGTCAACATCACGAAACTGTGAACAGCTCCCAGATCTGTTGTTGTTGTTGTTGTTGTTGTTGTTGTTGTTGTTGTTGTTTTAAATCAGTTTAGTCTGTCCCGTGTCGACACCTATTCATCCCGTGTCTGGCCAGTATTAATACTGTTCAGCCTGAGTCTGTCCCGTGTTGAAGACTACTGTGGAGCCTGGTGTCAGTCTCGTGTATACCAATGCTTTTCACCCCATGTGTTCAGTGTCTTGTGGCAGTGCCAACAAGTCAGTTTACCCTGCTCTCTCTGTGTGTGTGTGTGTGTGTGTGTGTGTGTGTGTGTGTGTGTGTGTGTGTGTGTGTGTGTGTGTGTGTGTGTGTGTGTGGGTGTGTGCGTGCGCGCGCGCGCGCGTGTGTGCGTGTGTACATACCAATATCTGTCAACATCACGAAACTGTGAACAGCTCCCAGATCAGGTTTTTGTTGTTGTTGTTGTTGTTGTTGTTTTAGATCAGTTTACCCTGGCCCATGTTGACACCTTTTCATCCCGTGTCTGGCCGGTGTTGATACTGCTCCTCCTGAGTCTGTCCCGTGTTGAAGAGACTACTGTGTAGCCTGGTGTCAGTCTCGTGTGTGCCAACACCTTCGGCCCATGCGCTCGCTCAGTCTGTGCTGTCAGTGCCAAAAAGTCGGTCAGGCGGCAGTCAGCACGACACTGACGAAACCGTTCTTGGTAATGATGTGTACTACCCGAGTGTCTTTTCTTTTCTTTCTTCTTTTCTTCCTTCCTTCCTTTGTTGTTCTTTTTCTGTTTTGTTTTTTTTAATTTCTTTAATTCCACCGTTAAAAAATAAATAAATAAAAAATTATAAAACGGACGAAAATGCACACACAAACATCCAAACACAACAAGGAGAAAGTGCTATAGTGACTGAATTGTTGTATATACACTTTCTTTCTTTCTTTTTTTTTTTTTCTTTTTGTTGTTGTTTGTTGTTTGTTTTTTTTGTTTTGTTTTGTTTTGTTTTAAACTACCGTACTGAGTGGGGAGTACGTTTATACGCTTTGCATTTTTTTTTTTTTCTCTGTTTGAATTACACCGTAAAATTTTTAAGTGGAAGAATGTGCACACACACACACACACACACACGTATGTTTATATTTACGTCATAGCCTATAGATGTACGTTTTTTTTTTTTTATTTTTGATTCTGTCTATGTGACAAGTCGTGAAGAATGCCTTGATGGAAAGGTTGTTGTAGATTTTTGTTTGTGTTTGTTTTGTGTTTGTTTAAATCTTGTGAGCTATTCGAGCCACTGGTCATTTTACAAGCAAGCAACGAGACTGACCAGTCCACCTGAGAAGTTGAAGGTGGTCCTGAAAAGGACCTGATGATGTAAAGGAGGAAAGAGGGCTGCTGCCAAAGAGCGACTTAAGCACGCTCCCCACGGATACGGCGTGCCAGCTGGATGTCCTTGGGCATGATGGTGACACACGCTTGGCGTGGATGGCACACAGGTTGGTGTCCTCAAAGAGTCCGACCAGGTAGGCCTCGCTGGCCTCCTGCAGGGCCATGACGGCGGAGCTCTGGAAACGCAGGTCGGTTTTGAAGTCTGGGCGATCTCACGGACCAGACGCTGGAAGGGCAGTTTACGGATCAGCAGTTCCGTGCTCTTCTGGTAACGGCGGATCTCACGGAGAGCCACTGTGCCAGGCCTGTATCTGTGGGGCTTCTTCACACCTCCGGTAGCAGGAGCACTCTTTCTGGCAGCCTTGGTGGCCAGCTGCTTGCGCGGAGCCTTCCCTCCAGTGGACTTACGTGCAGTCTGTTTGGTACGAGCCATGGTCAGTCAGTCACTTGGCTGTCTTCTTCAACGATCAAGCTCAGAGAGACAAATAAACCCCTCCGCCCGCCCCTCAGCCTACTTATAGGCCTACTAGTAGTCCGTGCGCCCGTGTACGTGTGTGTGCGCGCGCGGCACTCGACTTTCTACCAATCAACGTTCAGGAGCGCCTTTTTCTTCGACCAATCAAACACACGCAGGCCGCCCGCGTCTCGCCCCGCGAACAGCAGCAGCCCAGCCAGCCCTCCACCGCACCCCCTTACTCCCTCTCTCTCTCTCTCTCCCCCCCCCCCATTGGAAGCAAGCAAGAGAGAGGATGGGAGTGAGAGGGTGGAGGGAATAATCATGTGAAGGAAGGAAGGAAATGAAGGAACTAACAAACAGCAGCAGTTTTGCGAAGGAATGTGTCGGTACTCTTTTCTCTCTCTGTGTGTGTGTGTGTGTGTGTGTGTGTGTGTGTGTGTGTGTGTGTGTGTGTGTGTGTGTTTTCTCCCCTCTCCCCCAAATCGGAACAAATACTCAGCCTTGACATTGACGTTGTCCTTGGCATTAGGTGAGGTTGTTGATCTACGACCCAATCATTTCTACGATGGTGCCAGACTTTCGAACGATTGGATAATAACACCAGTCGATCAGGGGGCCGCAGTCTCTTATATAAAGGATTCTTTTCCGACCCTCAATATATATCTACCATATGCCACTCTGATTCACACGCCGTTTCACGCGTCCCACCCTCCCTCCCTCCCTACCTCCCTCCCTCCCTCCTGGCGGCGGCTGCTGCTGCTGCTGCTGCTGCTGCTGACGACGCCGCCGCCAATCTTGTGTCCAATCCTCAGCCCACCCCACCACCGGTCCATCTGTTCTGCTCTGAATCTAGCCTGTTCCCTGATCTACACCTGCCTGCCGGCCTGCCTGCCTGCCGCTGAATCAAGGCTCGCCTCCAGCTTATTATTCTGCTCCCTGCGCCAGTCACACCATCACCACATCAGTCTGTCTGCCCGTGTGTTCAACTCAACCACGTAGTTTCTGCAAGCACTCCCCCCACCCTTCACGATCTAGCAGCCTACACGCTGTGTCTTTCTTTATAAGCTTAAGTGGAAGGTGGCCTCTGATACTTGTTCGGTAGTCTAGTTGTTAGCGTGTCCACCTGTCAAACGGGAGACCAGGGTTCGTTTCCCTGATCTGCATTTTTTTTTTGTTGTTTTTTTTTTTTTTTTTTTTTTTTTGGGGGGTGTGTGTGTGTGTGTTATTCTTTTCTCTGACATCCACAATTTCTACTACCAAAAGGGGAGAAAGTCCTATAGTGACTGATTTCTATATATATATATTTTTCTTGTTGTTGTTGTTTGTTTGTTTGTTTGTTTTTGTTTTGTTTTTATTCATTTATTTACCTATTTATTTTTTCATGCCATCACCACATCAGTCAGTCAGTCTGTCTGTGTTCAACTCAACAACGTAGCTTCTGCACGCACTCTCCCACCCTCCCCCATCTAGCAGCCTAGACGCTGTGTTCTTTCTTTCTTTCTGCCACACATTTTCAAACCACTTTGGCCAACACAGACTGCTGCAAAACAACAACAACAACAACAACAACAACACCAACATCACCACCACCAACTCCAATAGAAAACCCGAAGAAACAACATCAACATGAAAATAACATGTCAAACTGTGTGCAAATGAACGCTGATCTTCAGACCAAATACCTAACATGACATGGCATGACATGACATGCCTTGTGACAATGCAAAATATAGATCTGTCGTAGGGCACGACTGCTCCACTGTCTTGTTTGCTGGGCTTTTTTTTTTTTCTTTTTGTCTCTCCTTATCTCTCTCTTTGCTTTTTCTGGTGGATTGTTGGTTCATCTTCTTCCCGTCACATCATCCTAGGCTATCGTTATTATCAACGAGACACCAAACGAAAGGGGAAGAGGGGGCCAACGACGACTCTTTGAGCAACGAGACACAAACCATCCCGCTCAGGAAATGGGTGGCCTGAAAAGGGCCTAGTTAGTTTGGGGGTCGATTTGGGAGACAAGCAGACGCGCGCAGGTTTACTTGCTGCTGGTGTACTTGGTCACCGCCTTGGTGCCCTCACTGACGGCGTGCTTGGCCAGCTCACCTGGCAGCAGCAAGCGCACAGCCGTTTGAATCTCGCGGCTGGTGATGGTAGAGCGCTTGTTGTAGTGGGCCCAGTCTGGAAGCTTCGGCAGCGATTCTCTCAAAGATGTCGTTGACGAAGCTGTTCATGATAGACATGGCTTTGCTGCTGATACCAGTGTCTGGGTGCACTTGCTTCAGCACCTTGTAGATGTAGATGGCATAGCTTTCCTTCCTTTTCCTCTTGCGCTTCTTGTCCCCGGTGCGGACGGCCTTGGCCTTGCCGGCCTTCTTGGCGCCTTTCGAGCTCACTTTCGGTGGCATGCTTTGACTACAGTCGTTTGCTCTGTCGAGAAATGCCGCCGCCGACCCCGGGCTGGGAATTTATAGTGGCTGAGTTCGCTCGGCTGCTGCGCGCCTCACGGCGTGAACGCCGTTGGTTTTCCTGTCGCACAAGGCAGGGCCGTCAGCGAGGCTCTATTCACATGCGCGTCCGTAACCGGCCCCACACTCGCTTGCTGAAAGCGCCCAACACACTTTGCTACGTAGAGCACGTTCTGTACCCGTCGTCATCGTCATCATGTCTGGTCGCGGCAAAGGAGGAAAAGTCAAGGGAAAGAGCAAGTCCCGTTCTTCCCGAGCCGGACTTCAGTTCCCCGTGGGTCGTATCCATCGTCTCCTGCGCAAGGGCAACTATGCCGAGCGTGTAGGTGCCGGAGCTCCCGTCTACCTGGCCGCTGTGCTCGAGTATCTGGCCGCCGAAGTGCTGTGGAGCTGGCAGGAAACGCTGCACGCGACAACAAAAAGACCAGGATCATCCCCCGTCACCTGCAGTTGGCCATCCGTAACGACGAGGAGCTGAACAAACTCCTGTCAGGCGTCACCATCGCACAGGGTGGTGTGCTGCCCAACATCCAGGCGGTGCTCCTGCCCAAGAAGTCGCAGACCAAGGCCCCAGGTGGCAAGGCTTAAGCAGCCTGTCTTCCTTGCTCCACACCGGCTTCCATTTTCAATTTCAGGTCCTTTTCAGGACCACCTCCCTTTTCCTCAGTGGGCTGGAACAGTTCTGTTGCTCAAGAGTTTTCGCACTTGACAGGCTGCGTCATCCTACACAAACAAAACGTACGCACACCACACACACACACTGACTGACTGGAACCATTTACTGTCAGATTAAACATTGTTGTACTGACATTAAAAAAAAACAAAAAAAAAAACGTAATAAATTAAAGAGAAACGACAACGATACAAATACCATCTCGATGACATAAAAATCTTAAAGGAAAATGAACAGGGAGACGTTTTACATTTATAAGTAAAATGAGAACACACACACACACACACACACACACACACACACACACACACACACACACACATCGATACCAAGTTCTTTCCTCTTGACCAAACAAAACACAAGAACAATTCAACAACAACACAGAAAACAAAAATCTTCAACGTTTGGCTCATCTTCAGGACTTGTGACATAAAACAAAAGACAAATAAATACACATATGCGATAACGTATGAAAACATATACGTAATCGGACGAATATGAACACACAGACACACATACATACACACAAAAACACGCGACAGACCACGCGCAGACAGTGTGTGTGTGTGCGCGCGCGCGCGCACACACACACACACACACACACACACACACACACACACACACACACACACACACACACACACACACACACACACACACACACACACACCGACACACACCAAGTTCCTTCTTCTTGACCAAACTAAAACACAAGAACACCACTACAACAGGCTGTCGCCAGTCACAACAAAAACAATTCAACAACAAACAAAACAAATATCTTCAACGTTTCGCTCATCTTCAGGACTTGTGACATAATACGAAAGACAAATAGATACGTATAGGCGATGACGTATGAAAACATATACGTAATCGGACGAATATGAACACACAGACACACATACATACACACAAAGACGGGAGAGACGCGCGCACACACACACACACACACACACACACACACACACACACACACACACACACACACACACACACACACACACACACACACACACACACACACACACACACACACACACACACACACACACACACACAAGCAAGCGCGCGCACCTTTAAAGACGTATTTATCCGTTTAGGTATATGTTTTGATATGCTATTGCTTATATGTTTCATTGAAGATTTTTGTTGTGTTTTCTTCTTTGTTTGTTTGTTTGTTTTCGTTTTCCTACTCAATCGTACCAAAGCACGACAGAGAAGATAAATGATTGGCCGTAGATCAGTACACCAGAACTAAAGATTTCCTTTAGATCAAAGTGAAACAACAACAACAACAACCAGCACAACGGGCTGGCGCCAGTCAAGAAATCTTGATCGAACAGTTCCATGCAAACATGTCCTCTCTCACATATCGACGTTGATTATCTGTGCGTGTTTGGGATAGGGTGAGGGGGTGGATGGGTGGGTGGATGGCAGAGGAGGGGGGAGGGAGGAGAAACGAAGGGGGGGGGGGGGGGGGGAGGGTAACAGACACCAGTTTTGTTAACAGAGGATCAGAACAACACAGAACGTCAAGTGATCAGTGTATGCATTATGTTAGAGGAGAGAAGGTTCAGGGAGGGCCGAGATAGAGAGGGGGGTGGTGGGGTGGGGGTTAGCAAACAACATTAACACAAAAATAACATGTCAAACTGTGTGCAAATGAACGCTGATTCTCATACTAAATACGTGACATGAATGACATGACATGACATGTCCTGTGACAATGCTACTTATAGATCTGTTGTACAGTGTCACACGATACGACTGCTCCACTTTCTTAATTGCTTTGCTTTTTTTTTTTTTTTTTTTTTTTTTCTTGACAGATGGATGGAGTGGTGGGGTGGGGGTTAGGGTGGATGATATTATACCTACCCTACATACTACATTGATCTAAGAGAGAGAGAGAGAGAGAGAGAGAGAGAGAGAGAGAGAGAGAGAGAGAGAGAGAGAGAGAGAGAGAGAGAGAGAAATAAGGGAGACGATCACGGATTTTTGTGTTTCCTCGCATGCGTGCGTTATCTCGCAGTTGTGCCCCACCAATGTATGTGTGTGTGTGTGTGTGTGTGTGTGTGTGTGTGTGTGTGTGTGTGTGTGTGTGTGTGTGTGTGTGTGTGTGTGTACGCGCGCGCCCGGGTTCGCGCGCGCGCGCGGGCGCGCGGGCACGCGAGCGCCCGCATGTGCGTATGCGTGTATGCTTCCAGATCAGTTTGTTGTTGTTGTTGTTGTTGTTGTTGCTGTTGCTTTAAATCAGTTTACCCTGTTCCGTGTCGACACCTTTTCATCCCGTGTCTGTCCTGTGTTGATAATTTTCATCCTCTGAGGTTGTCCCATGTCGAAGACAACTGTGTAGCCTGGTGTCGTTCTCGTGTGTATCAAAACTTTTCAGCCCATGTATTTAGTGTTTTGTGGCAGTGCCAACAAGTCGGTTAACACTGCTGTGTCTGTTTACCACTGTTCACAAGCCCACCATGTGTGTGTGTGTGTGTGTGTGTGTGTGTGTGTGTGTGTGTGTGTGTGTGTGTGTGTGTGTGTGTGTGTGTGTGTGTGTGTGTGTGTGTGTGTGTGTGTGAATATTCTTGAACGACGTCGTTTGATTCACACAGCAGCACACTTACATCATCCGTTTGATGGAACACATCCTTCCGAAATACTTTTTGTCTATAGCTTGCTCCAGACTTGTGTCGATGTCCGACTGGTGGATTTCTGGGCCACTGCTGTTGCACTCCGACGGATCGGGGTGCGAGCACCGAAGTGTATCCTGAATGGGCGTGGATGTGTATGTGCGTGCGCGTATGTGTGCGTGTATGCGTGTGTTTTTATGAGAGTGAATGCATGTGTGTACGAGTGCTCGAGTATGAGTTTGTGTGTGTGTGTGTGTGTGTGTGTGTGTGTGTGTGTGTGTGTGTGTGTGTGTGTGTGTGTGTGTGTGTGTGTGTGTGTGTGTGTGTGTGCGTGCGTGCGTGCTAACGCACGCGCACACGTTCGTGTGCGTGTGTGCACACCAACATCTGTTAACATCACGAAACTGTGAAGAGCTCCCACTTCAGTTTGTTGTTGTTGCTGTTGTTGTTTTAAATCAGTTTACCCTGTCCCGTGTCGACACCTTTTCATCCCGTGTCTGTCCTGTGTTGATACTGTTCAACCTGAGTCTGTCCCATGTTGAAGACTAATGTGTAGCCTGGTGTCAGTCTCGTGTGTACCCAGACCGTTCAGCCAATGTGTTCAGTGTCTACTGTCAGTGCCAACAAGTCGGTTTACCCTGCTGTGTCTGTGTACCACTTTTCACAAGCCCACCAATGTGTGTGTGTGTGTGTGTGTGTGTGTGTGTGTGTGTGTGTGTGTGTGTGTGTGTGTGTGTGTGTGTGTGTGTGTGTGTGCCCCGCGCGCGCGCGCGTGCGTGCGTGTGTGCGTACGTACGTACGTATGTATGTACGTGCGCGCGTACGCGCGCGTGCGCTCGCGCAGATGTGTATACCACAATGTCAACATCAGGAAACTATGAACAGCTCCCAGATCAGTTTGTTGTTTTTGTTGTAGTTGTTGTTGTTGATGTTGTTTGAAATCAGTTTACCCTGTCCCGTGTCGATACGTTTTCATCCCGTGTCTGGCCAGTGTGATACTGTTTAGCCTGAGTCTGTGTAGCCTGGTGTCGGTCTCGTGTGTACCAACACCTTTCAGCCATGTGTTCAGTGTCTTGTGTCAGTTATTTCCTTTTTTTCTTCCGATCGCGCTCGTTTTCGACCGCTCTTTTTTCGCCGGCTCTCTCTGTCTGTCTCTCCGTCTCTTGGGATTGTGCAGAGTTGTAGTTTTTTTTATTTGTTTAAAAAAAAAAAATAAAAAGATAGCCCCCCCCAACCGCCGGTCGATCTGCTGTGCTCTGTTCTGAAGCTAGCCTGTCTGCTTATCTACATCTGCCGTCCAGCCTGCCGCTGGATCAAGGCTCGCATCGAGATTATTGTTCTGTTTCCCGCGTCATGCATACCATCACCACATTAGTCTGTCTGTGTGTTCAACTGAACAACGTAGTTTCTGCATGCAGTCTCGGACCTTCCCTCATCTGGCAGCTTATCCGCTGTGTTTTTCTTTATAAACTTACGTAGAGCGAAATCTGCGAGAGCTTTGCGGTGGTGCATGGTTAGTGTTGGCGCCTGTCCTTTGAGGGACACTGATGTGAGAGATCCTGTCCCGGCGCAGACAACCTTCCAGCCATGTGGGTGACGTCTAGGGTCTAGCCTGTGTCGCCGGGGGACGGTCTTGGAGACAAATGCTTTTCGAAGGGAGCGCTGCCTGACTGCGACTACCGTGGCCTGGAGGATACCGTGCTGTTTTGAGGGGTCGGGCTGGAAGAGCACGGGTGGGGGGTTTGCGCCGAGAAGGGGTTGTTTTGAAAAAAAAGGCCGCGTCAAAAGCGCCCGCCGTTTTTAGGGGCTCGTGCAGCGCTCCAGCGACTTTCGTCCTGCTTCCTCCTTGAGGGCGGCTTCACTGCACAGGACCATCGCCACCCGAGCATGAAGAAGGCCAGTGCCGGTGGCCCTGAAGACCAG
>JADBJO010033906.1:0-14094 GCA_016801955.1 Conus betulinus
TTGGTACTTGTTTTCTCTCACTTTCGTTTTGTGTGTTTGTTTTTTTGTTGTTTGTGTTGTTTTTGTTTTTGTTTGTGTTTTTTTTGGTTTGTGTGTTGTCTGTGTGTGTTGTGATGTGATTGTGTGTGTCGTCTTTTTTGTGTGTGGCTTGTGTGTGTGTGTGTCTTTTATGATGTTTGTGTGTTTGTTGTTTTGTGTGTGGTGTTTGTGTGTGGTTTTGGTGTGTTGTTGTGTTGTGTGTGTCGTCTTGTTGTGGGTGGGTTGTGTTTTGTGTGTGTGTGTGTGTGTGTGGTGGTGTGTGTGGTGTGTGTGGGTGTCGTGTGTGTGTGTGTGTGTGGTTGTATGTGATGTGTGCCTGGCTCCGTGTTTCCTCTGCATGTGTGTCTCTCCCTTCGCCTTGTGTTGTGGTGAGGGCTTGTCTGCACTTGTGTGTGTGAGTGTGGTGTGTCGTCTGTGTTTGTGTGTGCCGTGTGTGTGTGTGTGTGTATGGGTAGTGTGTTGTGTGTGTGGGCTGTAGTGTGTGTGTGGTGTGTGTGTGTGTGTACGCGCCTGCAGCACGTCCTGTTGTGTTTGGTCAATGATCAATGCGCGTAAATGGGGGTGTGTATGTAATGTGTGAGGTGTGTGATGTGTGTGTATCTGGTGTGTGGTGTGTGTGTGGTGTGTGTGTGTGTGTGCTGTGGACACGTGCACACGATCGCTTTGTAGTCGTGTGTGTGTGTGTTGTGGTGCGCGCGCGAGCGCGTTGTGAGGGGTGCGGTGCGTCGTGCGCGCGTGTGTGTGTCTGTGTACCCGCCTGCCTGCTCAAAGACACCAACCACATTTAATAACCAGAGTCCCCCTCATTTACTTCTTCAAACGTGCACATAAGTCAAACGCCACGAGGTTGCCCACTCCCACGTACCCCGTCCATGTCTGGCATTCTCTGACTTACACCAGTCTCATTACACCAGTCCACCCCCTCTCGATGCCTCGCTGAACCGCCAACAATTCAGGAAATCCAAGACGTGTGCTGATAAGGTAAAATTACTTCCGTGCCAGATATATCCTCGGCTGGCGACTGCGTGTGTGTGTGTGTGTGTGTGTGTGTGTGTTTGTGTGTGTGTGTGTGTGGTCAGTACAACACTACGTTAACCTGACAGTAAATGGTTTCAGTCAGTCAGTGTGGTGTGGTGTGTGTGTGGTGTTGTTTTTTGTTTTGGTTTTTTTGCCTGTGCTTTTTGTTTTTAATCGCACGCGGTGGTCTATTGTCACATGTTTTGATGATCATGGTCTGTGGGTGAATTTGGCAGTGACTGTGGAGGATGAATGTGGAGGTTCAACCTGGAACTATGTCGCTGTGTTTTTGATTCAGTAGAACGCACGTGTTTCTATTGTTCCTATCTTCCTTTGTCCCTTCAGGTTTATATGTCTGCCTGTCTGTCTGTCTGTCTGTCTGTCTGTCTGTCTGTGTGTGCATGTGTGTGTGTGTGTGTGTGTGTGTATGTGGGGGAGGGGTGCGTGCGCGCATGTGTGTGGTGCGTGTGTGTGTGTGTGTGTGTGTGTGTGTGTGTGTGTGTGTGTGTGGTGTGTGTGTTGTGCGCGCGGTGCCAAAGTTTACCTTTCTTCGTCCAGTATAATACGTATTTCATCAAGTAGGTTTTTGCTGTCACTGGTGGCAAACATTTATGAATCTTTACCTTTCTCATCACATCAGTATAATAGATATTCATCATGTAAGTTTTGCTAACACTATTGGAAAACTTTATGAATCTTTACCTTTCTTCCACCAGTATAATAGATATCCATCATGTAGTTTTTGCTACCACTAGAGGAAAACTTTATGAATCTTTTCCTCGCTTCGTCCGGTATAATACATATTCATCAAGCAGGTTTTTGCTACCACTAGTGGAAAACTTTATGAATCTTTACCTTTCTTCGTCCTGTATAATAGATATTAATCAGCTAGTTTTTGCTATCAGTAGTGCAAAACGTCATGAATCTATACCTATCTTTGTCCGGTATAATGCATATTTATCATGTAGTTTTTGCTAACACTAGCGCAAACTTTCTGAATCTTCACCTTTCTCCATCCAGTATGATACAGATTCATCATGTCATTGAACGTGAACAGCGTATTTAATTTATTCGTTTTTATTCGTTTTTTTGTTTCACCTGAAGAAGACCTAAGAGGTCGAAAACGCGTTGCGTTTTGTCTTGTGACTCGTTTCTCCACGTTTCTCTGGGCGGTTCGCTGACATTTATTAAGATTAGCGTATTTAAGGCTATGGATTGAAAGTGAACTGACTGCCCCATGCATGGCCAACATCCAACTAAATCCACGATTGGTGATGGAATCTGATCCACTTGTGTTCCTCATCTTTCGCCTTCAGTCGTTGAGTTACACATCAGTGGCGGGTGTAAATTTTCCTCAGGGTTCAAACTGTGAATCCAGTGTGCAACAGTCTGAATATTACTTTAAGTTTGAACGGAATCTCTGTAGTATATCGCCAATGCTGAAATTCGTATAGGTCATCGACGGGCACCCTGTAAGATTCCACAGATACACTTGTATTGAGTTGTTGGAACTGCATTTGTAACACATTGTGTGCGTGCGTGCGTGTTTGCGTGCGTATGTGTGTGTGTGTGTGTGTGTGTGTGTGTGTGTGTGTGTGTGTGTGTGTGTGTATGTTCTGTCTGTCTGTCTGTCTGTCTGTCTGTGTGTGTATCTGTGTGTGTCTGTGTGTCTGTGTGTGAGTATGAGTGCGTGTGAGTGTCTGTGTGTGTATGTGTGCGTGCGTGCATGCGTGCGTGCGTGTGTGTGTGTGTGTGTGTGTGTGTGTGTGTGTGTGTCTGTGTATCTGTGTGTTCTGTGGTGTGTCTGTGTGTGTCTGTGTCTGTGTGTGTGTCTATGTGTGTGTGCGTGTGCGTGCGTGCATGTGTGTGTGTGTCTGTGTGTGTCTGTGTCTGTGTGTGTGTGTGTCTGTGCTGTGTGTCTGTGTGTGAGTAGTATGAGTGCGTGTGTGTGTGTGTTTGTGTGTGTGTACGTGTGCGTGCGTGTGCGTGGTGTGTGTGTGTGTGTGTGTGTGTGTCTATGTGTGTGTGCGTGCGTGGGTGAGTGTGTGTGTGTGTCTATGTGTGTGTGTGTGTGTGTGTGTGTGTGTGTGTGTGTGTGTGTGTGTGTGTGTGTGTGTGCGTGCATGCGTTTGTGCGCGCGTTGTGTGTGTGTGTGTGTGTGTGTGTGTGTGTGTGTGTGTGTGTGTGTGTGTGTGTGTGGTGTGTGTGTGTATGCAGGGGTCATACAGGATGGGGGCCTGTCTGGGCATAGCGGAACCCTCCCAAGGAACACCCTCATCATCGACGTGCAGGATATCATTGCGGATGACGCCTGGGAGGAGTTCACCGTCGCCAGTCGCAGGTCAGACAACCATCGTGTGCTTTGTTCCTTTTTCATCGTCGTCGTAATCATCACCAATGTTATCCTGTCGTCGTTGCTGTTGTCGTCATCGTCATCTTCGTTGTCAGTCTTTTTTTTTTTCCTCAGTGATGTCGGGGTTGTCCCATAGCGGTGTCCTTAAAAATACTCAGTCTGCGTTGTCTTTGTCCTTTGACATCCTCATTTTTTTCGTTGACTTTGGTCAATAGCATTGTCCATTATCGTGGACGTCCTCCCTCTGTGTCTCTCTGGTCTCTGCCTCTCTGTCTCTGTCTCTGTCTCTCTTCTCTCTCTCTCTCTCTCTCTCTCTCTCTCTCTCTCTACCTCAGACACACACACACACACACACACACACACACACACACACACACACACACACGCACACACAAATTTCTTTAATGCATATTTGAAAGGGGTATTTTTCCTAAAAGCTGGTGTGAGTCTGTGACCCCTTCCGCTTTATAAGAAGGGTAATGTAAATAATACTAATAATTATAGAGGTGTCTCTTTGTCAGATATAAGTAGTAAAGTATTCAGCACCATTATCAATCAAAGACTACAAGATTATGTGGAGGGAAAATAATATAACTGGTGAATATCAAGCAGGTTTTAAACATGGATATTCAACTATTGATCATGTGTTTACTCTCATGGCTCTAATCCAGAAACAGTTTTCCCTCAATCGCAAATTTGTACGTAGCATTTATTGACTTTGAAAAGGCGTTTGATTCAATCAACAGAGATTTATTGTGGCCTGTCCTATTCAAAAACGGGATTACGTGAAGACTCTTTAAATGTGTTAGAAGCATGTATAATGTTGTCAAAACAAGAATTCGATGTGGTGCAAAACTCACAGATTGTATAAATTGTACTAGAGGTGTAAAACAAGGTGATGTCTGCAGCCCTATTTTGTTCTCTTTATTTATAAACGAGTTAGCACTAGAAGTAATAAATAACGGAAGACATGGTGCTAGGTTTACTGTAGATTATATGGAAAACTGTTTATCTTATTGTTTGCTGACGATATAGTTTTAGTATCTGAAACTGTTATTGGTTGCAAACACAACTAAATAGTTTGATGACTTCAGCTGACCAGCTGCAATTGAAGGTAAACATGGATAAAAGTAATGTATAGTTTTTAGGAAAGGGGGTCACTTGTCAGCCAGGAAAAGTGGGTATACAATGATATTGCCATGCCAGTATTAAATGTTTACAAGTATCTTGGAATCTTTTTCTCAACTCGTTTAAGCTTTGTAGCCATTTACAGAGATCTTTCTGGAAGAGCAAAGAATCGTTTTTTATATATTTTGAGAAAGCTATACCTTTTGAATAACAATTCCTTAGACCTTTTTGTCAAGATTTTCGGTATTTACATACAACCGATTGCACTATATGGTTCAGAGCTGTGGAGACTGGACAGAAAAATCAGAATGCATTGCGAGTCAGTCCACTTATTTGGCCTTAAAAAGTTTTTAGGAGTGCACGTAAGAACCCCCAATGATTTAGTGTATGGAGAAACAAACAGGTACCCACTGTACATAAATGCGGCAATTAGGGTGCATTCGTTATTGGTTCAAATTACTAAAAATGAGCATTGATCGACTTCCAAGGAAATCTTACACCATGTTATACGACTTTGGACTCAAAAGGGAAAAACAACTGGGTATCAAACATTCGATTATTTTCTCTATGAATTTGGTTTTGGTTATGTGTGGGAGCGCCAAGGTGTTGGTCAAGAAATTTTATTTGTGCAAACTCTATGCCAGAGATTAATTGACTGCAGATGGCAGGACTGGGAAAGTCATATAAAAGCAAGTGAAAGATTTAAAATGTATAGAAGTTATACCTCTGGTCATGGTGAAGACATATCTTTCATTTAATTTTGGATATACATTTGCGGTTTCTTGTCACTAAATTTAGATTTGGCATATCTGAAATTAATGCACATGTGTATCGCTTTAAACTACTATATGGTAATGAGTTAGTGTGTCCATTGTGTAAGGAATCTAATGAGGACGAGCTTCATTTTGTTCTAACATGTTCTGTTCTGACTGATCTTCGTTTGAAATATATTCCAGCAAAATTCTATATGAATCCATGTTTATTTCGATTTTGTCTACTTATGTCGTCGAAAGATGAAAGAATAGTACGTAAATTAGCATTGTATTTGCATAAAGCCTTTCAGTTAAGGCAAATTCTTCTTTCGTGATTTGTAGTGGATAAAAAATGCTTGTAATGGACTATGAATTCTGCTTGAAATTGCATGATGATACATGTGAAACATTGTTACCGGCGCCCCCTCGTTCATATGGGGCTTTGGCCTTATTGAATAATTATCTGAATCTGAATCTGAATCTGAATCTCTCTCTCTCTCTCTCTCTCTCTCTCTCTTCTCTCTCTCTCTCTATCTATCTATCTATCTATCTATCTCTCTCTCTCTACCTCAGACATATACACTTACACACACACAACACACACACACACACACACACACACACACACACACACACACACACTCGCATACACACATACACGTATACACACATACACGCTTACACACACACACACACACACACACACACACACACACACACACACAGATAGATGAATAGACAGACGGACAGATAGACAGAGAGATAGATGGATGGATAGATGGATGGATAGATAGATAGATAGACAGATAGATATGCACCGGCGCGCATAATATGTACACGCATAAGCACGCATAGGCGCACTGCGCGCGCGCGCGCGCGCACACACACACACACACACACACACACACACACACACACACACACTTAAACCGCTCACGCATAAACACACACACACACACACACACACACACACAGTGCGCGTGCGCGCGCACACACACACACACACACACACACACACACACACACACACTCGCGCAAACATATGTGTGCGAGTACGCGCGCGCGCGCGCACGTGTGTGTGTGTGTGTGTGTGTGTGTGTGTGAGAGAGAGAGAGAGAGAGAGAGAGAGAGAGAGACAGACAGACAGACAGACAGACAGACAGACAGACAGAGACAGAGACAGAGAGAGAGAATCAATTTTCCTTTCAGACTGCATCACAGCCTCTTGGTTTCCAACACCACCCACTGAGAGCTCTCACTCAGTAGTCTTCAAGCAGTCACCTGTCCACTCTCCTCCCCTCCCCCCTCCCCCCACCCCACCATCCATCTCCTGTGCCCTCTTTTCCCTCCAAAAGAATTTCAATCATTATTCAGTGGTTGAAGAGTTTCACAGACAGTTCAGCCATGTCCCCAACCTCGCTGTTTTTTGCCTGTGTCAGTCCGGCCGAAGAAGTCGCCGCTACCTCCCTGGTCTGTCGTGTGGCTTAGCTGGCTGGGTTGGAGCGTTCTGTTGCCGTGTGTGAGATGGCATTGATCGCGGGGCTGCGTGTGTGTGTGTGTGTGTGTGTGTATGGCCGCATCGCGAAATAAAAGGATATCTCTTTCCCTTTTACACTGACGTAACTGATTTGCGGGCTCATACAGCAAAATTCGATCTTCTGTGGTTACACGCACAGCACACTTTCAAAGGATTGACACAAATGATGGCATTTTGACTCGTTTCTCTTTGTCTATGTTTGTGTCAGCTCATGCATTTGAACGCACGTGCGTGTCTGCGTCAGTGGTAAACTCTAATGTGTGGCGTTTCTAAGCAAATGTAGGCATCAGTTTTACCAAACTCGGTAGAATGGTTGGTATTGTGAAGACCTTTTCCAGCCATTCCAGCAGTGAAGATGTCACCAAAACTTTGTCAGCAGTTGGTACAACATAACAAAGTTGTCCTGTTCATGAAAATTCTAGAACTTACAATGATTGCTTCGCACACAAAGAAAAGTCATTTTGAATGATTTCGTATCCCAGTAAAGCAACAGATGGAAAATTACACTTTTTGAAGACTGGATCTTTTAATGCGATGTGTACTAGGCTGATAAAAAAATACACATATTACTAAATGTATTTTGCGAAATGTAGCGAACGTAAGACGAGATGAATTGATGGTTTATAGACAGTCAAGTTACTGACTTTTCTTGATGTGAATTAGGTATTACAATGCTAGAACTGGTCGGGAGGTGGGGGGGGGAGAGTGGGGGGAGTGAACTTCGTCCAGTAGGTAATACTCAAATCAGGAGAGAAAAACTCTAAATGGCTCTGTCCCTTCCAGTTGTGCTACTCATCCTTGGTGCTTCATCTGTATGCAGTGTTCAGTCTGACAGGTGAGTCACATCGGCAAATCCCTTTCTTGTTCAATTCTACTTTCACTTTGAAAGGGCTGACAGACGCCTGAAGGTGATCATATTTTGAAACAGTACGTTGCGCACCACCATAACGCGCAAACTGCGTGTCAACGTGAAGGGTGCTGCTGAAAGAGGAAGGACTGTAATGGTCAGAATCTACCCGCCTGTCAGGTTTAGCTCTTTGTGCAGACAGACGTTTGTGTGCCCCTTACGCTAACATCTAACAGTAAGTTAACAGTAATGCACACTCCCTTGCAGATGTAGCCTGCTCTTTCTTTCCCACACCCACGCACATGGCATGTGTTGTCTGTCACAGAGCCACTTCCAGCTTGCGTGCGCCTGCAGTGAAATTCCCACGCTCGGGAAGATACTGTTTACTACACTATACTGGCATGAGGGCTCTTTCTCTCTCTCTCTCTCTCTCTCTCTCTCTCTCTCTCTCTCTTATATGTATATACTAACCAGAGATAGTGTGGATAGAGACACTGACCCGTTTCCCACTGAATGCACGTGAAGCAGACAATACTATGGCATGTATTCATTCATCAGGTAGGGGAGGGTGAAATTACTGTGTTTTCTTTACAGAAAGATGTTTTCTTTTGAAATATCCTTTCTTTGTGGTGGATTCCATCATCGGTACATTAATGACAATACGCATATTTGTTTTTAATCAACAAACGTACCGACAATAAACGCATCATAATGCACTGTTTGGGACTTCAGTGGGGATACAGTGCTACTGTTAGTGCAGCAGGGTACACACACATCTTTACAGTCTCCACATGAAAACTCAACAATCTGGTGCCCCGTAGCTTGCATTATCATCGTATTATCATTATCAGCAGCAGCAGCAATAACAATTATGGCAACAGCTTCTTCTTCTTCTTCTTCTCCTTCTTCTTCTTCTTCTTTGTTGTTGTCGTCGTCGTCGTCATCCTCGTCGTCGTCATCACTGTCGCCATTCTCGTCATCGACGTCTTCTTCACATCTTTCCTTTCCAGACCAGACCCTCAGCTGGGACCATTCGTGGCATTGTCGGAGTGATGGGTGGTGGAGAGGTGAGGGAACGGGGAGATGGGAAGTGATGGTGGTAGGGGGTAGGGTGGGAGGAAGAGTGATTGTGGGTGAGTCAGAAGGCGTTGCCTTTTTGCTGAGGCTGGTCAGTCCCCCCTCAAAGGTCTGACACATGCAGCGGGAGTTTCAGGGTTCACCTGCTTCCAGAGCACAAGGGAAGAGGGCCATCACATCCTCAGCTGTGAGCCAGAGCTCAGTGCCACTCCAACTTGTCTGGGAGGCAGCAGCACTCTGCCATGGGGAAGAGCCTTTCATTAACCATTAGCCATCACTGCAAGCACTTTCTAGCAGCTGGTGTTGATGGTATGCGAGGTATTTCTATTATCTTAGCCAGCACTTCCATTGCCGGCCCCACATTGGCCAAAACGAACCATATGAGCATTTCCTCTCCTTTGACTTCAGGAGTATCAGGCTTGACAGGTCATACGCCACAAATCAGAATTTGCACCAAAATATTTCTTAATCCATGTAAGTGTTTTGAGGCCTAGTTTGAGTTTGAGTCTGAGCCATCATTTGATACTAAACTGATAACCAATCGAAAGAACAACACACACACACACACACACACACACACACACACACACACACACACACACACACACACACGCACACACACACACACACACACACACACACACACACACACACACACACACACAATCCTTTCACTTGTTTGGGGGGGTTTCCACTGATGACGTCATTTACAATTTTCAAATACATGACCTTCCCCTTAGCATTTCAGGCCTTCACAATCACCCGTGGCCCTATCTTTGCACCAGGTGGTCTTCCCCAAATAGTCCCATTCCTTTGATTTTCATCTGTCTTCTCAGAACCAAATGGCTTGTACCTTGATGGCCATTTGAAAGAAAACGAGGAGAATCAATGTAACAAACGCTTGACAAACCCATCCGATCAGTCTGATTCAAACCCCAAACCCAAGAATAGATTTCAAATCTATGCCCACTCTCCCCTCTCAACACCCCCCCCCCCCTTAGAACATGCCTATTGGCCTACCTCCCTTCCCTCTCAACCCTTCTTCCCCACTCTGAGCACCTATGATGCAGTAAAATTTCCATTGCATTGTGACAATTGTCCATCTCACACCCCTCCCCCCCCACACCTTTTTCTGGTGCTATCTTCATCCCCCCTCCTATCCCATGACACAAAGGCATGCTGCCATGATCTCTACCACCATCACCACCACTCACCCCCCACCTGAGCCATGTTCGGCCATAGTTGACACAAAGAGTAACTGGCAACCTCCCTCCTTCTCCACTCCCCCCTCCTCCCTTTCATGCCCACCGCCCGCATGCTGTGAACATCTAGTAAATGATGTCACTGTGTTTTGCCTGCGATGGTCTTTGTCTACACAGATGCATAAATTAACCGGCCACTGATTTCAGTAAGCCAGTGCCGATGAAGTTCAAACAATTTCTGAGGTGAATGATGATAAGAATAGATCCCTCCCCCTCTCACTCCTGGTGTGTGAGCCAGAGCAGAAACCTGATTTGGCAGTTTAGAATTCATATACCAGACACATAGGGTCGAACTTCACTGACCCCTCAAGACTGCCTGTAGATCAGAATGGTGAAAGACAAAGGGACGACCAGAGAGGCCTGATAACCTACTCCTTGATCCCAAGTCATTCACTGGTTCATTCCCAGAAAAGTGAGTTGGAACTATGTTTCACATATTTGAATCTATGTATTGATTTTATGTATGCTGTGTGGGTTAAATGGTAACTTTGTACAAATACTTGGTGACATTTATCAAACTGACGAATGATTATTCTGTGTAGTAGTTTGCTTGCCATCGTATGGCAAAAGCTCTCTCCCCATGTGGTTATGATTCTTTGTTAACAATCTGACCACTATTCTTTGTGTTCACCCTGGCATATGCCCAGTATGCAATTCAGTCTGTTAAGTTGATGATTCAATGTTTAATTTTGATCCAAAAAACAGTATGCATGTGCTAGGTTAGAAACTGCTAAGCTGATTTTGTAAATACTGGTGATTGTTGGAATGAAAATGTAGTGTATGACTTTAAGTCTACACCACATGTGTACTTGGGCTAAGTGTAGCCCAAGTCAATATGATTTAATTCATAAGAAACATGGAAGAGTTGTCTGATTGAAACTGTGTAGCATTGTATTACTATCTCCAACCCTTTTGTAAGCTTAACGCAGCCTTTAAAACAAAAGTTGAGATTGAAAGTTGTAGTAGAAACTCTACATATAGAAAAACTTTGCTGGCTGAGTCTCACACCTGTGCTGAAAGTAAAACAAGGGTAAATGTGTGCACTCAACAAACCAGCCATCAGATTCTCACCTACAGACCAAGTTCTCTTTACCAAAGAACTGGATTCCTGGTCACACTACACATTGTGGGTCAACCATACTCTGGGGCTATGCCAGAAACTGGGGGGGAACACACAGACACCATGGCTACACTTTAAACTGGGGTGACACACCTAGACAACAGATCTAAAAGGGAGGATCAGTCACCAGCCACAGGAGAGATCAACTACCCTCTCCGATATAAGCTAAGTTAGCTAACCACCTGGACTCAAACCCATAAGGCCCTTACCCTCACTTTATGATAAGATAGTGAAAAACTGTCCATGAGTACCACTTTGGCTACTGCACTGGGTGTATGTAAGCGAAGTGAAAGTATCTAAACCAGTTGCATTCAGTGTAACTTAGACAGGCCCACTGTATTCCATCTTAAGTGGCTGCACTGAGTGTAAGCATGTAAAGTAAGAATGAGGAAGGGCCCCTCATTGTTGTGGTTCAATGAGAACTAAAAACTGTGCCTATTGAATTGACATGTAAATACTTACCTATGTGTAAGCAAGTAAAGTTAATGTGTAAAATTGCACTTAACTTGTGTCAGTTGTCAGTTGTTCAATCAAATGTTGAATGTTTGAACTATTCTTTTCAATTCTGTCTCTCAGAGCTACAAGTACTTCTAAGAGTACAGGCCTAAGGAAATTATCTCACAGCCACTCTTCAGTATTTTAACAAGACCTGGAATAAATAAAAAATTCTTTTCATGACTAGTACCAGAAAGTTGCTCCTTCCACCACCTTATCTCCTGGCACTCTTGGGGGGTTGGGCCACACCCAGTTCATGACTCTGGATGTCCCTCTGCTGCCCCTTTTTTTCCCCATCTTGGGATGAGCCATGGCTGAGATTCGAACCCATGACCCTCTGGACATGCTCATTTTCCACTTAATGACTCGCGCACTAACCACTGAGCCACTGGGGCACCTGATATTTGTAGGAAAGTTAAGCCTTATGAAGTTCACTTTTGTTCCTCCTTGACCAGATCCAGCTTGAACACCTCTCTGCTGCTTCTGCCATTGCTTTCAGGGCTCTGTTTTTTCCCCTCCCTGCAACTGAGAGCTGTTTTCATGAGGCTGTATGCAGACGTTCCTACAAACCCCCTAGCTCCAATTTCTGCAGTGAGGACTTTGACTTGATAGCCTTCTCTCCTCAGGCTGTTTGCCAGATCAGCATACTTTTCAGTCTTGTAGATTTGAGCTGCCTCCATTCTGTTCTTACTGTTATTCTGTACAATATTCCACACTATATCATGCTGTACACTGTGTTGACATACTGCTGTGAATCAGATACATATAACATGGTTTTTGCTGGGATTCCCAGCCATGTGGGCAGTCGAGACAACGAAATGGTTGATGAACTTGCCAAGAGTGCCACAAAGAAAGAGTTGAGCAGACTGATCCTCACACTCATCTGAAACCCAAAACCCAGGCTTATGTCAAAGACCTCTGGCAAAAGGAATGGAACTTGCACATGGATAACAAACTATTTAATTCATCCAAACCTGTCCAAAGTTTTTTTTACCGTGTTTCTCGAGGCAGCGGTAAAGAAGAAACAGTCTTGTGCCGTTTGCATACAGGCCACTCGTTTAACACCCATTCTTATCTTTTAAAAAGGTGAAGAAGCTCCATGGTGCATTCCATGTCATGTACCACTCACAGTGAAACACATATTCTTTTATATGTGGAACTTTGCATGATGTGAGACATAAACATTTTTCATCTGATCTCAGATTTACAATCCGGTGTGTTTTGGAAGGTATGTTTCAAAGAGGTATGTGAATGATTTGGGGTTTTTTTTTATAGTGAGGACTTGTAAGTTGACTTCAATGCGGTATCAGCGCTGATATGGCCCTTTGCGTTCGGGTGGGCTATAAGCAACAATACCTTACCATACTTTACTGTGTACATTACTCCAAACAGGGGTCAGTTTGTACACTGTTTAGACACGTTTACTTCTGTATGGAACTCTGTACAGTGTCAGTCTGTAAACTATTTCAACACATTTATCATAATGTACAATAGTCTGTGCAATGTCAGTCTACATTCCTCCGAAACGATCCTCACTGATATTCATAAGCTACATCATCCACCCACTGTTCAAAGATGCTGATAAACATCATCCTTCACGTGTCCCACAGGAAATGCAAACGCTTCCGCTTGAAGAGGTCGGATTACCAAATCGAGGTTCCCATGAACTACTACCACTTTGAGGTGACCAAACAGGAGTTCAGCCCCAAGCAGCATCTGCCCTCCCTGCTGTCCGGCAATGTTGCCCAAAAGGTCAGTGTGTGGAGGTCACTATGAAGGACATTGGTGTATTAGACTGTGCCTGCATTTACAACACATGGTGATCATCAGCAACCAGTTCAACGAGTTATCCACTGTATCAACTCACGTGTGTGACAGAGTCGATGTAGTCAGCCTGTTTCGGTCGTCCATAACGTGCGTTCGTTCTGCTAGGTGAGAAGTTTCAGCCAAATTTTCAAACATGTGAATGTTTGACGTTAGATGTTTCTGTTGTATGAAAGAGTGGTGTGTTTCCTAACACTGCCATATTTTCAGCTTTCTGAATGGACACATATTTCTAACCTATGTGTGTACGTGTGTGCGTGGTAATGTCTCCGGGCTCATGCTGTAGTATTTCTGAGTTTCAACAATTGGTACAGGTTTTTAATTCAGATAATTGTCGGGAATGCTTCCAAGGTTTTGGCAAGGTGTGGTCTTGGTGTATTGCGCTTTTTGTGAAAGATTGATTGTGGCTTAGGTACGGCCTTAATGGGGTTTTTTTATGTTGCCAAGCTCTGGCATAAGATAGTCTCAGGAATTCTCATGAACTGATTTACTGGTGGGATTCGTGCTTTTCCTGTTTTGCTCCCGCTCGTGACACATTGAGCCAACTCACACGTACAACGATGGAGAAGAACGCTAGTGTAGTCCGCAGCTTGAGGGAATCTAGTTTTCCAAACTGAAGTCTCGTATTAGAATCTGTTTCTTT
>JADBJO010033907.1:0-5000 GCA_016801955.1 Conus betulinus
CAATGCAGTCACTCCAATAGTAGAGCCCTGGAGCGTACGATATCGTGGCCTCCTCCTGCGCTCGATCGAGACCTGATTATTACACAAGAAACATGTAGGGAACTAGTGTCCGTCGTATGTACTAATCTCTCTCGCTTCAAACCTATGCAGCTGATGCAAAATCAAGAGCTGAGGAGTGATACGCCATCAGAGCATATTTCAGCAGGAGAACAAACATTCAACGACTTTCAAAAAATAAACTGTTGTTTTCTTCTTTTGTGTGCGTGTGTGTGTGGGGGTGTGTGTGTGTGTGTGTGGTGTGGGTGTGGTGTGGTAGGTGGGGTGGGTGGGCCGCACGCGGGAGGGGTGGTGTGGGTGTGTTGTTGTGGTGTGGGTAATTCTGATTGGGCTGTGTAGTAGTCGCTTTGAATTTTCGGTTGGATTTGGATGTTACGGGACTGTTTCAGTGACTTTTATATTTGTATTCGCATGGCTAACTTTAGTTGGGGGTGGTCGCCAATCAATGTGATTGGTGCGCTTAGGATGGTCCTTTGCAAGGTACTATCAAGGAGCTTGCCGATGTCAAATATGACTGTCGCACAAGCGCTGCCAACGGCCTCCTGATCGCCATTTGAAATATTCCAGCGAAACAAACAACGACAACGACCTTGTGAAAATTGCGTTGTGTTCGCGGCGCTGCGCGCGCTGCGCGCGCGGCGCGCGGCGCAGGATGCGTGTGTGGTGGTGTGTGTGTGTGTGTGTGTGGGGTGGTGTGTGTAAGCGGAGGGTGGAGGTGAGGTTGCTGAGCATTCGTGGTTGCGGTGAAGGATGTTGTTGGCTTGTTACCACACCTGAGGAAAGTTCACTGCGTTGTAATTTTCCTCATTTTTGGAGGTGTTTTCCCATCTTTAGGTCCTTCTTATTCTGCCATAGTTTCTCTCCTCTCGCTCATCCCCCTCTCTCGCGCGCCTCCGGTGTCTCGCGGCCTCCTTCCCGGTCCCTCCCTTCCGGGGGGGGGCGGGGCAGTGGCGGGGGGGGGGGCTCATCAGTCACGATTCACGGTGCGCTTTGCCTTATCACTGCTTTCTTTCTTCTTTTTTGATACCAGTTTCATCGCTTCATCTCTCTTGTAGAAGTGTTAAGAAAGGGCTATACCAGATCGGTGTGTTTTCCCCGCTTTTTTTGTTTGTAGGCTTGGTGCAAAGCGCTTGCGCCAAATGCATATAGTGTCCCGTCAGGTTTGTTCGTTTGCTCATTTCCCTGTTTTTGTGTCCGTTAGGTCTTGGCCTGTTATGGCCGTGACATTGGAAATATTTCCTTTTCGTATGAAGGCGCAGGGGGGTTTTGCTTTAAGTTTGGAATTATTGGAACACTGGTGTATTTATATTTCATGTGGCAGTAATATGTATGAACCAATAGAATTTGTTCGGCTGCTGTAACGTCTTTGCAATGCTCCTTGGTTAGCTAAGGCTATTGTAAATTTCCACAGGCAGTGGCAATGCTAAGCGGGGCCCATGTTTTGTGTTGTTTTGCCTTTTTGGTTTCGTGGTCTGTCCCTTCCGTCTGTCTCTGCTCTTCCCGCGCTGCTAGTCCCAATTTTTTGTCGCTTAATGAGTCTTCCCGTCGTCGACGGATCTCGTCTCCCGGCGGGGTGGTCGATGGGTCGCGGTCCTCCGGGGTCGTTCAGCCCGGGGTCGGGGGGTCTCTCTCTCTGACTCTCGTCTCCGCAACCTAATCGCCGCCTCCTACCGCCATGCTGTCAATCATTAATGGCTCCGTAGTAGCGGAAGCTTCAAGTCAATGGGATACTAGCTCTTACTTCTTGCTAGTCTCTTACTAGCAATATTATTACTAGCCTAATACTGACTGACTGCTGCTGGCGCAACAGGAACAACCACTCCACACGCACCATCACCACCACCCCACCGACCCAACCGCCCACCCCAAAAACAACTCCAGTACTACTAACATACTACTGAAATTGTTCTCCGTTAGTTCCGAAATCCATCTGGAAAGACTTTCGCGTACGCAACCGTTGCAATTCCCACATCGCGGCAGGCCCTAATGATTAAATCCATCCGTCGGGACGATGTTTTCACAAACGAGGAACGCCAATGGGCTTCGTTGTATCCCTCGCTCCCGCCTCCTGTCCTCGGCTCTGCAAAGCCTCCTGGACCTCGGTGCCCGTCGCACCGCATACAATAGCCTACTCTTTTTTAATGTCTTTCCCGACAGTTGGATGGACTTGGTGGCGCGTGCATTTCATTTTTCTGGCTTGCCTGTCTTTTGTTTTTTTTTGTTAATGGTATGCATTCCCGCACGGGACCAGTGTCGTTTCTTAAAAGTCTCGTCGGCAGGACTACAAGGGATTGAAGTCTGGAATGATTTACGTCCGAAGGAAAAACTCTTGGTTATAAATGTTGGTCTCTGAAATGGGGACCAGACCGTGGAACAGACAGCCTGACGGCCGTTATGTAACTAGACCCCTCGTGCCCCTCAGAGATAATGTTCTAACTGCTGACTTGTGCTACTGTGTGACTATGGACCTACTAGAGAAAATGAATGAAGAAAAAAAAGTACTGGGGGCTGTCAACCGAGGAAAGCAGTTTATAAAACAACAATCGGCAACAGGTTCGCGCTCCACCTACTGAGGAGTCTTCTTCAGTCGGACTATACCTGTCCAACTCGAGTTAAAACCCAGCCTGACCGAGAGGCGGTCACTTATGCTCTACTATATGTGCAAAAATAGTGAGCAACGTGCAATTAAGAGAAGTTGGAGCCTGAAGGTATGGGGGGATGGTGTGGGGGGGAGGGGGGGGGGTGGAGTGGTGGGGGGGGGGGGGGGTGGGTGGGGGTGGGGGGGTGGGTGGGGGGGGGGGGGGGGGTGTGTGGGGTGTGTTGGGGGGGGGGGGGGCGGTGAGTGTTGAAGGGAGACATGCATGTAAGATAGAGGAGAGTAATGGTTGATACTGATGTACCCCAAATAATAATGAATAATAATAATACTACAACAATGCATAGTAACTAAACAGTTAATCTACTACTGTGATGCCAGCAATACTACACTACTATTGGGATCAGGACATCATATGCAACCACAGGCCGCAGCATCAACACTGACAAACTTCAATCATCCCTTCTCGTCTCCGTCAGCTCTCCTCGTCTCTGGGGGAGTGGGGGGGGGGATGCGGGGGGTGGCACGGGGGGCGGGGGCGGAGCGGGGGCGGGGGGGGGGGGGGGACGGGGGGGGGGGCGATCCTCCTCTCCAATCCCCTCGCTCCCTCTTCCCTCATCTCTCTCCTCTGTGTGGTGTGTGTGCCCGCGCGCGCGCGCGCGCGTGTGGCGTGTGACGAGAAAGACTTGACACACTTCTTTGATGGTTTACTGTACAAAACACGCGCACCAACACACACAACACCACACACACCCACAACTTACACCACACATTCACCGACACACACACACATATATATATCTGAGAGAGAGAGAGAGAGAGGGAGACGGACAGACATCACAGAGCATGTTGGCATAGATAGATGATTTATTCTTCTCTGCGTACGCAGGCGATCACATCCTGCGGACACATCCTTGTATAGACAGGCAAGATTAATCCCATCTGCCCAACAAAGGGAGTAGAGTTTTGTGTGTGTGACCGTTTTTTTTTTTTATCCCACCATTAAGGCCGCCATACTCCAACTTCGGAGAAAGTGCATGCTATGTGTAAACGTGTCATCCATACCAACGGCCAAAACTGGCCTTCTCTTCCGGAAGTGGTGATGGGATTGAGATTTTTTTAAGTCAATGATGTCTTCTCTTTACTAGAGCAATACAGCCCTTAATTCAACAACCAAGAATCTTCATACACCCACATAAACTACTACTTACAATTGTCATACACCGATAGATTTTTAAATTCTTACCATGTTTATTTTACATGCCTGGATCTGAAATTTGACAAAACTTAAATGATTTTGAATGTTAATGTTTTGTTAGAACAGTCTTGTCATAAGTTAAAGTTTCGGGTTGTTTAAGAGCTTGGTATTTTCCAGTTTAGTTCTTTGTGTCTTTCTGGCTCCGTTCGCCAAGGACGGAACCAAGATATGTGTCTAGTGTTCAGATCTGAAGCGATTTACTGTCCTTGCCTCGCCCTGGTGGTGGTGCTGAGGTCTGTGGGAGGTCTGTCCTGGGGTGCTTTCAGGCAGTGACTGTGTTCTTCGAGTATGTGAGGAGTCTGGTTTTCAGTTAGCCGTTGGCGTGTTTTTACTGAGATCTCTAAAATTCTGATTCACAGTCCGTCGTGGAATGGTGGGGATCTTCTGGAAGCAGGAACCAAGGTGTTCGGTGCCTTCGTTGTTGATTGTATCTGTCTGTGGGATACAGCATATGTTCAGACGCTTCGATGCTCAGGTGGTTGTCATCTTGGATGATGGGTTGTAGGGACGGGAGGTCTTGTCTAGAGCGATGATGTTGGTTTGGCTTTAATTGCTTGTAGATTCATATTCTATTCATAGGCATCGTTTTGTTGCTGACAAGGCTGAAGATGTGCAGGTCGCTATGTTGTTGAACTTTGTATGGTTAAGGAACATGTTCGCGTAACTGGAAACACAGCAAGAGGTGTGGTTTCTGGTGTGCTGTATCTACATCACGAGGTCCGGGTGGATCCACGTTTTTTCCACGAGTATGATGTGTGGTCACATCAGTACATAGGGCACTCCTTCAGGGTGCTTGTCAATGTGGACACTACAGAGCTGTGGTGCTTGGAGCACAAAGCCACTGCCCTTCCTGTAGGACGCATGGCTGCTCTGATTCCCACTGCCAGGTGTCTGGAACAAAGATTGAGAAAAGTGGTACCAGAGGAGATGCCCCAGGAAAGTGTATTAGTCCTGAGGTGTTTTCCTTTGTGATCACCTGGTATACTGAGTATCCCTTGCTGCGCAGAGAACCTGTCTGGGTTATCAAATCAACATATGACTCGTACAGAGCCTGTTGAAACTGATGCCAGATTCACGTGTTCAATGAAT
>JADBJO010033907.1:12500-14090 GCA_016801955.1 Conus betulinus
CATGTTCGCCAGTACCGTACACATTCCACCGACAGCTCCATCTACACCTGCTGAGCTGACAGCCTTGGTCCTGGCACTTCAGATGATCTCCAAATCGAAAATGAAAGATTTCCTTATTTTGTCAGACACACCTCCCTAAAATCAGACGGACACAACGTAGTGTTTGCTTGGGTTCCCAGCCATGTGGACATTCGAGGCAATGAGATGGTTGACCAGCTTGCCAAGAATGCCACAAGGCAAAAGTTGATCAGGTTTACTGTTCCTCACACTGATCTGAAACCCAAAACACAGGCCTGTGTCAAAGACCTCTGGCAAGAGGAATGGACCTTGCAGACGGATAACAAACTGTTTAAAATCCGTCCAAACCTCAACGAGTTTTTACCATGTTCCAGAGGCGGCCGTAAAGAAGAAACAGTCCTGTGCCGCTTGCACACAGGCCACTCGTTTATATACCATTCTTATCTTTTAAAAGGTGAAGAAGCTCCGTGGTGTATTCCATGTCATGTTCCACTCACAGTGAAACATATTTTTTTTTAGATTGTTGGGACTTGCACGATGTGAGACTTTACAGCAGAGTCCATGAAAACCCTGTTCAGAGATGTCCCACCTGACGTGATCTTTGATTTCTGAAAGAGATCAACGAATTTATCGAAGATTGATATGTCTTTGCACACAAATGCTTGTCTAGCGATGACGAACTCATTCAAGACAGGGGTCATCACTGGAGTATGATAACCAGCGCTTTCTCGGAACCTGCCGTCCCAACATCTTGCTCTGGAATTCAGATTTGTCGGCAAATTGAAGCACGTGCAGAATGGAAAAATATATCTTCAGATCACAATACCTCACATCACGTAACTACATTAAGGGGGGGGAAAAATGTTGGTGCAGATCTGAAAAAACACGCAGCAGACTGATGGAGTTGGCATTACTACTGGGAGTCAAGGATGATGCTGGCGTATCAGGTTGAGCATAGCCCAGCCGACCGCAAAGGCCACACGTCGAGTCTGACAATGAAATCAATCGGAACTACAGGAACAAGCATGGTGGTGATTTCGAACGGCATTTTACAGACTGTGGGCCCAGAAATTATGACTTTTTTTTTCTCAATGCTGTTTTTATTTCTGTAGTTACCTAACATGTGCTGTAACTGTTGGTGTGTGCACACTGATGAACACAATCTCTGCAAGAGGCTCAAGTCAAATCGGATGAAGTGTGTTGTCTCTGAAAGACATATTCATAAGTGGTTATAAGTATTCGCGCGCGTACACACACCACACACACACACCACACACACACACACACACACACACAGAGATACACACACACACACACAGAGGGGAGAGAGAGAAGCCCTGCCGACTCCCCACCACCACAAACCCCCCCCCCCCCCACACCTTTCCCCCGTTCCACAACCCCCACCTGCTCCCCCCACTCTCCGTGTATTCCCCCTCAACCCAAAAGCTCCATCATGTGGATTACAAATAGTTCCAATCCTTTGGGGGAACAAACAAGAAAGGGGCAGTTCTTCAGTTTAAATGCGCTACCAGCTTGAGCTCATGCGGACAGACATGGTGTGTGAACAGAACG
>JADBJO010033908.1:0-14090 GCA_016801955.1 Conus betulinus
TCCTAAGTAAAAAAAAAAAACATGAAGCGAAAAAAAAAACAAACAAACAAAACAAATAAGCAAAACAAAGAGACAATAAAAAAAAGGGATCTCAGACCCTCTGCCACAATAGACACTTCGTGTGTGCAGGGAAGTTTTTGTGTCTACTGGGGAACATAATCTTGTGCAGCAATTTTGTTCTGTATCAATATGTTTATGCTAATGCAAACACGTGTGTATCTATGTGGGGAAATGTCTCAGATGTGTGTATGTGCCTGTCTGCAAGCGAGTTTCTATGTGCGAGTCAGCGAATGTGTAGGTGCATGTTGCTTGCTTGCTTGCGCGCGCGCGCGCGTGTGTGTGTGTGTATGTGTGTGTGTGTGTGCGTGTGCGTGCGCGCGCACGCGCACGTAGGTTCCGGTATATTTTGAGTGTCAAAAAATTCCTAAAGAACTATGTACACTTTCTCAACAAATGATTTGGAAAATAAGAATTAACAGGTGCAGAGTTGATTCTCAAAAATAAAAATGAACGTTTAACTGTCGGAAAAAAAACGGGGTATGGGAGTACATTCCAGTTCCGCTGAAATGAAAACAATATCATGCGTTAGAATGGCACATGTATACTTTACATTGTTTCTGTATAAACCCATGACGTGTATAGAAATGCATTTCAAAAATTTGACAAATCCACTTTAGGGACTGTGTGTGCGGCTGTAGCCTGTGTGTGGTGTGTGTGTGTGTGTGTGTGTGGGTGTGTGTGTGTGTGTGTGTGTGTGTGTGTGTGTGTTGTGTGGTTTCACCTTGGAAACTAAGTTAATGTGACAATTCATTTGCGGTTTTATTTCTTCCCCCACTGAATGACGATTTCCTGTGACACGAAGTGCGTGTGTTTTTTTTTTAAATAGCAACTCATGCAAAAAAAGTATATGTATTTAACATTATAGTATTCATGAAAAAAAAGCAATAAGTTTTGTCTAGTCATTTATTCAATCATTGACAGATCACAGTTTATGAGAAATGAGAGAGTAATGATTTAAAGTTAAAATATTTAATTCATTGGCCATAGAACGAAATGCATGAGGAATGGGACAATAATGATTTGAAGTTAGAATGTTTATCTTATCATCGACGGGTGTATCTATCATCACTATAATGCGTGAGGAACGGGACAATAATGATTTGAAGTTAGAATGTTTATCTTATCATCGACATACCACAATGCATGAAGAACGGGAAATAGTGATTTTAAGTATGCATGAGGAATGGCGTAATAATTATTGAAAGTTAGAATGTTTATTTTGTTACCAAACGACCACAATGCATAACGGAAAAACAGCGATTTAAGTATGCATGAGGAACGGGACAATAATGATTTGAAGTTAGAATGTTACTTTTTGTTACCAACTTGTGGAGAGCGTGGCAGCAGAGAGTCATCAGAAGATGGGACGAGCCATGGCTGGGATTTGAACCCATGACCCTCTGGACATGCTCATTTTCCACTTAATGACTCGCGCACTAACCACTGAGCACTGAGCCACTGGGACACCTGATATTTGTAGGAAAGGTAAGCCTTATGAAGTTCACTTTTGTTCCTCCTTGACCAGATCCAGCTTGAAACACCTCTCTGCTGCTTCTGCCATTGCTTTCAGGGCTCTGGGTTTTTCCCTCCCTGCAACTGAGAGCTGTTTCATGAGGCTGTATGCAGACGTTCCTACAAACCCCTAGCTCCAATTTCTGCAGTGAGGACTTGACCTGATAGCCTTCTCTCCTCAGGCTGTTTGCCAGATCAGCATACTTTTCAGTCTTGTAGATTTGAGCTGCCTCCATTCTGTTCTCATATGGCACCGTGAGCTCGATCATGATCAGCTGCTTGGTTGACTGAGAGTGGACTACTATGTCTGGTCTCATGCCACTCTTGCTGATGATCTCTGGGTGACTCTTCCATTCTGGGAGGTCTGCAGTGCACTCCCAGTCATCTGCCCTGTCCAGCAGACTCTGCCTGCATGTTCCGAGTGGCACTGTTGTTCTTGGCCATGATTCGCTGCCTCCTGCCGTGAAGAATGTTGCGGGTGCTTTTGGAGTCCTGATTTCCCTTTTGTGGTGTTGGTACTAGCCCAGACTACTTGTACAATCTCTTTGAGCACTTGGTTGTGCCTCCATGTGTACCTTCCTTGAGCCAGGGCCACTTTACATGAGCTTAGGACATGCTCCACTGTTGTTTTTCATGGCAGAGAGGGGGCATGAAGGATCGTCTGTTTTTCCCCACTTTACCAGGTTTGCATTTGAGGGCAGAAGGTCATATGCAGATCTGAGAATGAAGCTGATCCCGAGAGGGGCCATGTGCCAATGTCATTCCCAAGTGAGACTTCTTTGGAGTGCATCCTCCCACGTTGTCCATTGCCCTTGCTGGGTCTGCTGGACTGTTTTTTTTTTAGTCTTTTTTGGTCTTCTCTTTTCTCATCTCTTGAATCATCATGTCTCTTTTGGCTTTTCCTTTGGACTTTAACCGCCATTCAGTTTTGGTCACCCCCAGTCCTAGTCTGATGGTCTGTGTGTGTCCTGTTTACTTTTTTACCAACCGACCACAATGATTAGGGAATGGGACAATCATGATTTTCAGTTTAAATGTTTATCTTATCATCAACAAAAAAAAAAAAAACAATGCATGAGGAATGAGATAATGATTTCAAACAGAATGTTTATTTTATTGTCGACAGACCCACAACGCGTATGGAATGGGAAAATGATGATTTTGAACTTCTGCAGACGCCTCTCACCGCATAAAGGTGACCACGATCTTTTACCCAACCCATTTCACCTGTAAACTCCCCTACCCCACCACCTTCCTCTCCCCCTTGTGACTTATACATTCTCACTATAGAGTTCCTGGAGCATGTCCATCCTGCCACAGTGTATTCTCAAGTCTTTGTCATCGTCATCCCCTTGGAGGTCACCTACGTTCTCATTCTTTGCCCTTCCCCTCCTTCCTACTATCTCCAACCTGTCCACCTCCTTCCCTCCCGCTGTGACTTGGATCTTCCACAGTCCACTTCATTGTTAACAGATGTCGTGTTCTCACCGGCACTTTCTGTCGTTCGGTCATTCAGACGTTCTTACCTTCCCCAGCAGGGAGATTTGTACCTACAATCCTTTCTGCCATCCTCTGTTAAGATCTGGGTTCGTCGTCCACAAGAGGATTTCCAAAAGCCGCGTGATTCCCACCCTGAGGTTGATGCCGGGGAGTGGGTGTTCAAGTCGCCCTGTTACAAAACCAGTGTCCAGTGCAGTCAATGCCTGTCCACAATACCCAGGGGGACAACCGACATGCGCCTGTCTATTGGAAGACTTTCTCAGCAGGGTCCTTGTCAATCGCCCGACAGCCTCACCTCCTTAGGTCAGTCGAGTTTCCTTTGTTTCATTCCAATCATTAACTCGTATTGACGGGGCGCGCTGGCCTAGTGGACAGGCATTGAACTTTTATGTCTGAGGTCTGCACAGCTCCTGGTTCGAGCCTGGGGTGTTCCTGATCGGTTAAACGGGAAGATTGTCCTGATGTCTCTTTCCTACAATCCTATTGTCTGACACACAGTTGTCGCCTTTTTACTGCCCTCCTCTGTTCGTTCCTCCCTCTCCTCTTCCTCTCCTCCTCTACAGTCTGCCTGCAACCCTCCCTCCCTCCACACACACACACACACACACACACACACACACACACACACACACACACACACGCACGCACGCACGCACGCACGCGCGCGCGCGCGCGCACGCACGCACGCACGCACGCACGCACGCACGCACACACACACATACACACACACACAGACGCTCTTCGCCTGCAAATGATTATGTACCCTCTCTGCTTGTCAGCTGTCTGAACAACAGTTACTTCCCTTTATATTTGCAAACTTCAATGTAACTTCCATTGTCGAGCTACACTAATACACGTCTTTCCCCTATTGCCTACACTAACACTGCAAAGCTGGATCAGCCACAGTTCTTTCCTTTTTTTCTATTTGTGTATACACACGTGTACTGTATCTCCTTCCGTAACAGCGACGAGCTAATGGAAAGACATCTTCCGAGCAAAATAATCTTCATTTTTGTGTAACGTTTTTGGAGGCTCAAACCGTACGTTAGAAAACGCACCAACACATTGGTTAGTAGAAGAAAACATACACGTTTCCGAGTGAAGATCTCCATCCAGTGGAAAGTCAGCTTGTAAATTCTTAATTCTTCTATAACAACAAAAAACATTTCCTGATTTTTCACACACACACACACACACACACACACACACACACACACACACACACACACACACCTGTATCTGAAGTCCGCATCACTTTGATTATACAAATCCGTTACATTTTGACGAGTCGGCCATAGCAAGGGGGAAATAAGAGAGAATGTGCTACAAACCACCACATCTACATCTCCAGGTTTCCGAGGCTTCACGTAAACGGCCTAAGATTGCCGATCGAACTGCTGACCAGACGATCAACATTTCAGTCGGTTGGCATGCTAGTCGGTTCGAACAATTTGAATTTCGTGGAGTTTCGATAGTTTGAAACAATACATATGTATTTTTAAATTAATCGGCAAGAAGCGCAGCAGAACAGGTCAATAATCTGTCGGATTCCCGCACTCCAGCGGCTACTCAAGCGGGGTGTCTCAATCATTGATTGGGGTCAGTTCGTTTGAAGCAGATCATACCACCTGCGGTAAATTCATTACTGATCAGACCTTTCACTTCCCCCACATGCCAGGTAAATTCACTGATTCATGAGCATAACTTTATCCCTTTGTACATGCTATTCTTCTTTACTGAACGTTTGGGGGACAGATATGGGGGGTGGGGGGGGGGGGTGGTGGAGTGGGGATGGAACAAAAGGGGTCAATTTGACTGGTGGAGAATTCTGAAATGAGATGGGGAACATTAATCGCAATCAAGAACGATAACTCGTACCCCTATGTCAGACAATTACGTACATGTGACGCTAATAATCCTTACGGCATTAAGTCGTCTAGCACACACAGAGACACTAGCACACAGAAAATAAAAATCCTCAACAAAACTTGCCCAAGCTTGTCTACGTGTCCTGTGTCAGGTGCACGCAAACAGGAACAACAACTGAGAAATGAACAAACAAATCATATTTATTCAAGATTGGCTCAGCTTTTTTATTTTGAATGTTGTCAAGCAGAGAATACAGTAGAGGTAAACCAAACGAACTAACCTTGGTTGATTAATAAGTAAGACTAAGATGAAAATGACAGAGAGAACAAGCGTAATAAATCAAAAAATTGATTTGTTCTGCTCTACTGAAACTAGATTTTCTTATTTTTAAATACAGATGTTTAATAACAGAACAATTGGAATATTTGATGGTTGATATTTGATATAACATGTTTTTCAGTTTAAAAAGCGCAATATAAATTTAAAATTCGTCACGTTCAGCTCAGTGAAGTAATGATCTCAGAGCCGGAACGCTGGGAGTATAGGCGTCTCTCCACCCCTTCGAACGAGAACTTTCAAGAAAGTCTTTCATGGCCTCAACTGACTATTGACTGTTCAGGTCACACCATTGCGATTCTTTTCTGCAGTTTGAGTGGTTAACTAATACGAATTCTCTCCTTTTTAAGGGGTCAGGTAGAATCTAAACCCTTAACATTATTATTACATACTCTCCTCCCACCATTTTTCTCACCAGATTTATGCCAATATCGAAAAAGAGTTTAGAGACCTCACAAGTCTGAAAAATGAAATAAACAAGATATTTACCCTGAGGTGTGGCTCCTTTTTCTGCAGACATGTCCACGCAGTATTCGCGGATTTCAATGAGGAATATGCCTGCATGTACCAGGATGTTGATAATCAAGCCAGTTCCTGCAGAGAGAATGACTTGATTCCTGCACACACAATGACACCCAGGGCTATGGGATTCCTTCCATTCATAGCTCAATGCATCATTCTTCAGGCCATCTTTCACAACTTGTGTAATGTATGGGTAAAGAGACCTACTGTCACAGTGTGTAAACCTCATGCTACTCTATTCATGCTGCTGATGACCCATCCTCATCTCCCCCCCCCCCCCCCCCCCCCCCCCCCCCCCCCCCTTCAAGACATCTAAAGACTGCTGCTTCAAGACATCTAAAGTCATGCTGTTTACAACTCAATCCATGACAGAGAGAGAAAGCATTGGCTTCTGTTTTGCTGCGCGGGTGGGGAATGTTTTCCCAGTCACTTTCAACTTTCTCCACAACACACCGCCACCAACTTGCTGACTGCCCCCTATCAACACCACATCCAGGTAAAAAAAAAATGTGTGATACAAGAAAAAGAAGAGAACTACGGGAAGAACAGCACCGGTTCATACGTATGTGGTGTATTGGAAGATCGATAGACACATGTATGCACACTGTGTATATCTACCTAATTTTTCACAATCTCTGCTCTTCTTTTGTTATTTCATGGACGCGCACACACACAGCATACGCCAGCGCGCGTGTGTATGTGTGTGTGTGTACACGCATACACGCTCCCATAACGCATACTATGTTCATTGTACAATATATGTATTGAGTAATTGACCTATTTACAATGTCATCGTAAAGGGAGACAATTCAGAAGTTGGAACAACTGGGCTCCAACTCTACAATACTATAGTGTTTTTCAGGGGAGACAATCGTGTAGGAAGCCTACTGTTTGTCTTCAGCACAGCGCTGCGTTTGGAGACGATGGTCTGATTTTACAAACGAAGGAAAACAAAAGCAAAGCAGGACTCGATCTATAGTGTCTGAAACGTGTGCAACACTCCCCCAGAGACGGAATGTGACTACTCTGATGGCGGGATGAAATAAATAAGCAAAAATCTCACCAATGGTTAACGTCTTACGAACGAACAAAATAAAAATCAATAAAAAAAAAAAAAAAAGAAGAAAAGAAGAAAGAAAAGTGTGACAGCCAAGGTATTAGACATTAAGTTGTCCTAAGGGTTAGACTTGAGTTTTGGAACACTGAATTCTCAATGCACAGCATGCACAGAAGTGATCTCAGGGGCGACAATTGAGATGTTAGAAAACTGGACTCTCGAGTTCTTCACTGTCCTGAAGTTCAACAACTGAATATTAAGAATTCTGAACAGTCAGTATCACGCACTATACTGTTCTGAGGGGCGACAATTGACGGGTGAACACTGAGACACTTTTCTATCTGAAGGGGCGACGATTGCCGAGCGGATAGCATTACGGCATACTCTACAGCTTTATGTTGATTTAAGAAGTCTTTGGCGCATGTTAAACATGCTCTGTTTTTGAAGGCAGTCATAAAGAATGTGTTACCATAATTTCAAAAGCATTATGTTGCCATGGTTTTATGTGTACGGTCAGAAAGTAATTTTTTATGTGTACGGTCAGAAAAGTAATTTTTCATTTTCTATAATTTTATGTACACACAGTCTGATCACAGCCTGGTGATGTCAAGCACAGAACAACCCACAATGACTTTAGTCACAATCAATCATCATCTTCACCATCACCAATGTCGTCATCACAATCACACCCATACTGATGTCATCCCTAATTACTGTCATTAACAGCAAGATCAGAGACTTTCCACAACAAGATTATCTGCATTTTTGGGGGAATCCCGAGAAGGGACGGAGAAAACATTGATACAGGTGTCAGAACAGTCGTTGACGTGTCAAACATTCCTGAGGGATCCCAACACTGCACTGGACTGATGACGACATTGCACGCTCACATCCGACAGGACATGCACCAGATCCGCGACAGTAAAAGTACAACATGTGTGAGAGACCAAAAAGACGATGGTCACCAACTAGACATACAGCAAAAACTACAGGGAAGAGTGGTCAGCGTTACTGGGACCATCTGAGTGGAGCGCAGGCCCAGACCTTTGTCAGTGTTGGAAGGGTTATGCCAGAAAAAGCCCTGATCGACACCCAGCTACCCGACCCCCCCGGACATAATACCCCAGTGTGCCACTGGCCGCACCGCCGAAATCACGCGTATTTTTTTTTCTGCCCAAACCAACGTTGCTGTGCGCGACATCTTCCAAAACCTGCCGCAGTTGGCCGCTCGGCCTGTGACTGGCGAGAAGTAGCCGTTGCATCTCACTTGACATATGTACGTCGGTATATGCATGCATACCAGCATATGTGTGTGTGTGTGTGTGTGTGTGTGTGTGTGTGTGTGTGTGTGTGGCGCGCGCGCGCGTGCGTGCATGCGTTAGAAGTCTTCATCACTCAGTCTCTCATCCCTCCCTCCTGGCCCAACCTGATTGCCTGATTCATCGTTAAGATTTTCTTCCCAAATAGTGTGTATTCACTTCTTTGTTTGTACTAATTATTAATTCATGCTGAACAATTAACAATTATGATCGTTTCATCTTACTTATTCAGTTAACAATTTATTACTTTTACTGACAGATTATGTAGATTAAAGTAGTATGTTAGAGTTTGTCCTCTTAGTTTCTGTAATATATCAACGTTTATTGTAAATGCAAATTTAAGGTGTGTGTTTTTGTTTATTCTTCTGATGGTGTGTAATCAAGAAACAAACTGTTATTTAATACAGCATTTATTTGCAGTTGAAGGTTTAAATACATACACCACCCCATCGCCCACTAGCGGTCTTGCTTCCCAGGATCAGCAACACACGCCTGTAACAGTGACAGTGGAGTGGAGGTGGAGTCACTCTAACGGCGGTGGGGGTGAAACTACACGTGTCAGCGACTGGCACCGCGGCCATTCCCTGTGTGTTGGCATGGGAGAAGGAAAGGGGGAGAGAGGGAAGGGGTGTCGTGAAAGTGGTGACAAGCGGTACGCGGTGATCGGCCTTGTGTCAGTCAGGGAGACAGTGCGTGTGCCCGCTAAACCAGTCCCGCAAGTTTTTCAACAGGTTCAGCATGCGTCCTGGAGAGGAGGCGGTGTATCGGACAGGGTGGGAGGAGGAGTTGAAGTGGTTTAGAGGGAGCGAAGGAAGAAGAGGGAGGGTCGAGGTTTTGACGTACTGTACCATGCTGTATTCAGTTTCTTCTTCATCTCCCCTTCCCTCTTCCCGCAGACCATTTTCATTTTCCAGTTGACACACCCCCCCTCTCCAAAGTAAAATAGTAATGAATTTGATAAACAAAGAGTAAAAAATTATATAAATAAATTAGCAATTATGTTAATTAAAAATCCCAAAACTGTGATATCTTCTGAAAATCTAAAAGGGGAAAAAGACATGTCTGAATATCAGAAGATGCTCATCTTCCTGGTCTTTTCAGACTTCGGCAAACGCGACACATTTCTAAAAATACCATCAGAAGCATTTTCACAGCTCAAACCAGTATTGCCAGCTGACGAGATAACGCTAGCCAGAAACAGCGCCTTCTTGATGAGACCATGGAGAAAATGTATTTTTTTGTCAACTGCGCCGGTATACTTACCACTTGCGAACACACATCTTTTTGGTCTTCCCGATTTCTTTTTTCACATCCGCTTCGTAGTCTTGTGCCACAACCTTCCTGACGCCATATTGGATTTAAGGCAGTTTTCCCGCCAAATTCGCTCATCACCCCCCCACCTCCTCCGCACCCCCCTTCCCCCTCCCCGGCCTTTTCTCTGGCCTATTCGAAACAGTGATCTGTTATAGTGATACAGGCTATAGTGGTACAGTCCTGTTGAGACCATGTGCTAGGGATAGCGGGCCAACAGATAGGCCGTGACAGAAGGTCATGGCAGTGTGTGCTCGCTCACTTCCTGCAACACCTCTGATGAAATACGAGCCGTTCAATATGACCAAAGCCATGGTTGAATTGGTCAAGGAATAATTCTGTTGTCTACTGTCAATTCAGCCATGCCAGGGCATAGGTTCTTTTATCATAGAAGGATCCAAAACATTGTTTGTGTGTGTTGCTGCTTTAAAACCATGCTTACCTCACGATCATGATACAGTCAATAGTCCTCTTTAGCACTGTATTTGATGTGTATCTACTGTGGTTCATTTTTATTCTATAATAAGCAAAAGCTTTATTGATATCTTCCCTCATCTCGGTAGAAATCATATCACAATGTCTGATCTTGACAGAATGTAAAAATAATTTTTGTAAAAATATATCCAGATATTAATTTCTGAGTATTTTTTTACTCTCTTTGTTATCATTATTATTATCATTATCATCATCATTACTATCGTTATCATTATCATTATTATTGTTGCTGTTTTATTATCATTATTTTCTTATTTTATCGTGTGTGTTATTTTTGCTGTTAAACACCAGTCCTTTCTTTTCCACAATCGCATCTCTTACGAGATCCAAGGAAAAGGTTGTTCTGCACAATTCTTAGCCGCTGACATGCTTGGGTTATTGAACAGCAGAGCTGACCACTCAGACTGTTCCGTATCTTTTGATCTCCCTTGCATCCTTAAATGGATCCTCAAGCATAGGCTCAAAGATTGTCCCCTTACATTTTATACTGTTTGCGTAATGTTTTTAGTTTTCAACAACTTTTTTTTCCTCTCCAAACTTTCGTTTTGTTTAATTCTACTACCTTTCGCTGGCTGCTTTGGGGGTGCTGTTGCATTCTTTTTCGAACCCTTGGCGGTCGGAACACCACAGAATTATGGACTGTGGTGTGTCTCTATCTGACGCCAAGAGCACGACACAATCAGCCGTGTCTCCCTGATGAGTCCGATCCAGCGGACGAAAGGCCTCGGAGCAGGCGACACATAGATCTGTCTTCGGGAGGGATTGCGATAGTTTCCTCATGCAGCTAGTGAAGGGGTTTTCATATTTATGATATACATTTTCCCATTTATTTCATCTTCAATTTTTTTTTTTTTTTTTTCCCTCTCAATTTCTAATCTTTGCCAAATCATTACTATAATTCTATCGCTCCATTCTTATCTGACTATGGTATGGGGAGTGTTGTCTTGTGCATTTAAACAAAAATGTCTTTAGTGCTTGTACTAAGTAGTAAATGAGAGATTCTTTGGACCTTGTGTTGTTGTGTTGGTGTGTATTTTCCCATTGCATAACACAACTTTCACATTTGTAGCCCCACGTTGTTCCAATCAACTCTATCTTATCGCTTTTCTCAAAATAATCGCATCCACGTGAACATACTTCCTTCTAGATGTCGACGTATTCTTTAATTCTTCGCTGGTTTTTTTTTGTGTGTGTGTATTTGTTATACTTGCTAACAATTACAATTGCCATTTCTTCTAATTATGAGAAACATGTGTTTCCCCAGGAAAAGAAACCTTCATGGCAAAGGGAAAACTGAAAGATTACCTGTGTGAATTATGCTGCATTAGCCTTCAACAGAGAAGGAGAAAGAGAAAGGCTTTGGGTGCAATTCGGGTAGAAGATACGCATCTCCTGTTTTGCACACACCTATCCAGAATGTTTGGAACCACCCTCAGTCTGTAAATAAGAACCAATACGCGAGTGCGCGCGCGCGCACACACACACACACACTCACACACAACACCACACACACACACACACACACATACACGCACACACAACGCGCGCGCGCGCGCCTAACCGTACGTTACTGTGTGTCTGCAATTGCAATGAAAACAGAGCATGTCCGTATTGCGCCACGTTGAACCCCCCCCCCTCCCCCACACCACACCTCTCCCTTACCAGCCAGTTACGGGGCCGTAGTCCCTTAACTTCACGTGCTGCGTGAAGGGAAACTACACACACACACACACACACACACACACACACACACACACCACACACACACACCTGGTCCCCGATTTAATACGTCATATGCCGTGCGCTGCTGTGACCTAACCCTAGCCCAGGTACGACACGACGCCGTGAGTCCCCTATTCACAGCGTTGGGGGGGGGGGGGGGGGGGGGGGGGGACTTATGCAACGCAGGAACAGAAACTTCTCGCTACTGTGCACACACAAAGCCACGATTGAGCAGGTACTCGCACATACACCACCTCCCTTCCTAACGCGCACGCACACAACAATAACAACAATTGTAAAGAAAAAAAAATATATAAACAGCAGAAATAGAGATTGAAACCTGTCGTCATGTGTATTTAGAACACAACACACACACACACACACACACACACACACACCACAGCACACACACATGCACACACACACGCACGCACAAGCGCATGCACACACGCAGCACGCATGCTGCACACACACAGCTTTGAGAGGAGAGAGAGAGAGAGAGAGAGAGAGAGGGAGAGAGGAGAGAGGACGAGAGAGAGAGGAGAGAGCTGAGCGCTGCACTCTGATTGGGACGACAGCCAGCCCAAGGAAAGAAAGCGGCGGCCGTTCAGGTCCACGGCAGATGGACTGCCCAATCCCAGTGATGGCGGGCTCCAAGGCCCTGGTGGGTGCCGCCCCGAGCCCCGACGTCTGCCACACCACTCCCTTCGGGGTCAGAGAAAATTAATCAGACTCTGATACACCTGTGCTTTTTCTTTCTGCTACGATATGTTATGTTGAATGTTAACAACGCGGGGGTGGGATTAGTTTAGTTTTAGTTGAATGTCTGAACTAATGATCAGCCTGTGCCCACAAAAACCTCTGGGTTTTCATATGGCAATAAAGTGATGTTCTTTTTTCTGTTCATCAGCAGGCAGTCCGGCCACTCTCGCTGCACGCTCGTCGACGGTCAACCTGATTGTAAACAGGGCGGCCGACTTCCTCGCCACTAGAGAGCTCTGTGTCGTCTCACAGGTCCACTGGCTCCACGTGCAGGGGAGTGGATATATCCCCAAAGCCCACTGAAACTGAAAATGACCTGAAGGCGCTCTTGTCAGTTCACTGGCCACAATACAATTGGTGAATTTGTGTTTTATCGAAAGGAGGAGTCCCACAAAACCGAAAATGTAATTTTATTATTGTCAGTGGGTAGATGGATTTTGAAAAAAAAAAATCCTTTACAACACAAGAAACAAAAAAACGTATTTAGCCTTACACTTTTCCCCCCCCATTATACGCGCTCGCGGAGCGCGCGCGCGCAACCACACACACCACCCACCACACACACACACACACACACACACACACACACACACAATTGGAAATTCCCCCAACTCTCGCATATCTCTCTAATTCTAACATTCGCCACACGTCTGACAGTGGCGTTCAGATTCAACAAAGGGAAACAATTCAAGCCCAAGAATTTTTTGCCTCCCTTGAAATTGCTGTAGCAATTTTATTTCAATATACTTATACATACGTTACACCCTAATATTAATACATACATGCATTCACGTATCAGAAAATGTTTTTCATCTCTTTTTCTTCAGTGCACAAGATATAATAATTCTGAGATCATTCTAAATTGGTGCCCCATCTGCTGCAATCTGTGAATGACGGTTATAAACATAAGATTTGCAACTGACTGATGAGTGTATCCTGAAAGCCACTTAAGCTGAGTGCCCTTGTTGTCAATCCATTGATCACAGTGCTGTTGTGTGTTTTCGGTTTTGACGTTTCTCACAAAGCAAACAGTGCAAGCTCAATTTAGTCAGTGGTTTCACTTTGACCCTTCAGTTGAGATCTAGTGTCAAAGTGAAACGACTTGCAGGCTGAATATCTAAAGCAACTGCTTAAATAAATGCAGCGAACCGCCCAGAGAAACGTTGACAGAACGACCACCAGACATACACACAACGCGTTGGGTTCGAACCGCTTAGGGTTTCCTCAGGTGAAATAAAGACAACGGTATAAACGACATGCCTTGCTTTGATCGCGGTTCAACTAGCTTCTGAGTGCCATCGCATATAAAGGCGCTGAACTCAGTAAGCAATGGGAAGCGATCAAAGCTAAGTGCATTTCGTTAATATTTGGTCCGTCTTATAAATCACCTGAGGAATGCCTAAGAGGTCTGAACGCGTGGTGTGGTTTGATGCGTTGTGTACGGTCTTTTTGTCCACGTTTCGTATGGGCGTTTCGCTGACATTATATAAGTATTTGTTTAACCTTCAGGTGTAAACATGAATGAAAGGACTGCTATATACTGTTACAAGTACACACTTCAGTTTAAGAACATGAATGGAAATGCGTGCTATATACTTTGTAACACATCCGACAACTTCAGTGTG
>JADBJO010033909.1:0-14087 GCA_016801955.1 Conus betulinus
CTCGATCTGTGTGTCAAATAACTTCCAGAAAAATGAAGAATCAGTGGAACTTAATTTTGTTCATAGCTCTGAGAATTTCAGTGACTCCCTTCTTCCCCTTTCTACATGCCTCTGTCCAAACTGTATTTAAACTGAGCTTAGTGGTAAAACATACTCCAAGATACTTATAGGAATTTGTAACCTTTACTTCCATATTGCCATACCACCATGAATGAATAGAAAGATATCCTCCCTTTCGAAAAACCATTACATTCGTTTTTTATCCAAATTCACACTCAAAGTAAGCCTATCAGCTTCCTGTTTTAGAATATTCAACTGATTTTGTAAGCCAACACACAATATCTGAGAGAAGAATAGCATCGTCGGCAAACAGCATCAAAACATTTCAAGAGCTCCTGGGATCATCTGTATTCCATGCTTTCCTCCTTTTGATAACTCAATAGCTAATTCATTTATAATTCATGCCGAGAGAGTGAGAAAGAGACAGAGAGAGAGAGAGAGAGAGAGAGAGAGTTGTGTGTGTGTGTGTGTGTGTGTGTGTGTGTGTGTGTGTGTGTGTGTGTGTGTGTGTGTGTGTGTTTGTGTGTGTGTGTGTGTGTTACGGATTGTGTGGTGCTGTGTGAGTTACTGTCTGATTTTCACTTTTAAAAGTTTGGATGCGTGTAACGGTTATTTCTTACACACAACCACAAAACACGAACATGGACAGTCAGGCAACACACAAGTTAATTATTTTTTTTCACCTTTTATGTGCTGCCTTAACCATCAAAATACCACTAACACTTATTACCATAATATACATTAACAGACACAAAAATCAACACATGTCACTACCAGCAAGTGCAACATCAAAGGGAGCTTCAGCCGTCACTCTCAAACCTGACACTTTTTTTCAGACCTCCCTGGCACCGTCAGTAGTGTCCCAACAGACATAGTCCACACAGCTTTTCTGCAAAAAGCCCAAGTCACAGTCTTCACACGGCAAGCAGAACCGTTCACGAATACAGATCGTTGAGTCCCACAGGGTACACCCACACAGGAGAAAATCTCTCTGAAAAAAAGGTTACTCTGGCAGGTTCCAGCGGGAGTGAGAAGTTACCCCTAGTTTGGGGGAATATCCAGTGTCCTTTGTATTCAGGGACTACAAAGGCCATTCTGATGAAAGATCCCATTGTTGACTTGCTGATAGGAAATACAGCGGTAGGGAAGGATGGTATTCACAGGGACGTTCCTGTCTACAAAGCTGTTGAACACAGTGGTGTGTCTGTTGTGACACGGGCACAACAAGCCAGGGAGAGGAGGTTCAAACCTCTCGAGCCCACAACGGAAGAGGTGGGGCGGATTACACCTAGTGAACTGAAAACAGCTCAGGCAGAAGATGAAACCCTCAACAGATTTCGCTTGTTCGTGGAAGAGGAAAGTCCCGACAGGCAGGCAAGACTGGCTGTGTGAAATTTCCGGTGCTGAAAGGCACCCTGTACCACCAGTATACTAACAAGGAAGGGACTTACACACAGATGGTGGTCCCAGTAAAAATTAGGCGGATGCTCTTGAGGTTGTCACATGAATCTTTGATGGGAAGCCATTTGGGGACAAAAAAGACTCTTGAGAGAATGTGGCAACACTTCTTCTGGCCAGGGATCTGTTCAGATGTTCGGCGCTTTTGTCTGTCATGTGATCTGTGCCAGAAAATGTCATCGAGAGGTCGAACCAAGACGGTTCCCTTGGTGCAAATGCCACTCATTGACACTCCATTTCATTGGGTCCCTATTGATTTGGTGGGTCCGATCCAGCAGCATCGGAAAGCGGAAATGACTACGTGCTGACAGTGGTTGACTATGCCACTCGATACCCTGAAGCAGTACGACTGAAGAACATTAAAGCTGAGAGGGTTGCAGAAGCTTTGTTTGGGGTCTGGTCATGGGTAGGCATTCCTTCTGAGGTGTTGACTGATAGAGGAACTCAATTTACCAGTGAAGTCATGGCCCAGGTAAACAGACTGATGTCAATCAAGGGCCTGACCACCACTCCCTACGATGCCCAGTGCACCAGGTTGGTAGAGCGCTTCGATGGCACTCTCAAGTCCATGCTGAAGAAGCTGTGGCAGGAACAGCCCAGACTCTGGGACATATTGTTGCCTGCCCTCTAGTTTGCTTATCGAGAAGCACCACAGGAGAGTCTGGGGGTTTTGCCCGTTTTAACTTATGTATAGGCAGACAGTTCGGGGTCCCCTTGCTGTTTTGAAGCAGGCATGGACTGATGAGGAGCCATCAGAAGAATTGAAGACCACGGTACAGTACATGGTCGATCTTAGAAACCGGCTGGAAGAGACTTGTGCAGTGGCGCGACAGAACCTGGAAAAGGCATCAGACCGTTATGCCAAATATTTCAATCCAAAGGCACAGCCACGCTCATTCCAAACAGGAAGCAAGGTTTTGTTGTTGTCAGCCAAACACAACAAGCTTCAAGTGAGCTGGCAAGGGCTGTTCGAAGTGGTCAAAAAAGGTTGATGAGGCTGATTACAGAGTGAATGTGGGTGGCAAGGTGAGACTCTATCATGTCAACCTATTGAAACAGTACCATAAGAGAAAAAAGGAGGGTTCTTGTTCTACTGCCCGTGTTGCAGTAGTGATGGGGGAAGGTTCTTGCGGGGAAGGCTGAGGGATTCCGTTGTGTCCACTGTGCAGTGAAGAATCTGCGGTTGATGTGTATTTTGGACCTGCTTTGTCAGACTAACAACGTGAACTGGCTTTACAGATTCTGAAAAGCAAACCCAGAGTGATGACTGATCTTTCCTTGCGCACAGAGCTGGCGGAATGCGAGTTGCCAATGAATGAGGCTATACCAGTAAGGGTCAAACAATACCCTCTCCCTCATGTTAAACAAGCTGTGGTACAGAAAGAGGTGGAGGGCATGCTTAGGTTGGGCGTTATCGAACCAGCAAGCTCGCTTTTTACAGCTCGCCAGTTGTGTTGGTGGCCAAAAAGGATGGGTCAGTCCGTTTTTGTGTTGATTATCGGAAGTTGAACCAGGTGACGGAGTTCGATGGAGAGCCTTTACCAGATACTGAATATCTGTTCAGTCGCCTCAGCAAGGCAAAGTTCTTGTCAAAAGTAGACTTGTTGAAAGGGTACGGGCAAGTGCAGATCAGGATGAAGATAAAACAAAGATGGCGTTCTCTTCCCCACTTGGACAGTTCCAGAGGGCCGTGATGCCTTTTGGCCTTCAGAATGCAGTGGCTGTCTTCAGCTGAATGATGAGATGGCTGTTGAATCCATTGGAGCGGAAAGACGTACACAATTCCCCGGATGATATCATCATTGCCACGGAAACATGACAGCAGCATGTGGAAGCTAGGGGCCTGTTCAGAAGGCTGGATAAGGTGAACTTGTCAGACCGACCTTCCAAGTGTTTCATCAGCTTTGGGAGCTGGAGTTTCATGGGCACTGTGTGGGGTGGGGAGGGGGGTGGGGGGACGCGTCCCATGGAAGAGAAGATGGAAAGGATTAGTGAAGCTCCTAGGCCTTCTACGAAGAAGTGAGTGCATTCCTTTCTAGGGCTGGCAGGGTACTACCGGAGATTTGTGCCATTTTTTTTCTAGACTGGCTGCTCCTCTGCTGATCTTACAAAGAAAGGTTGTCCAAACCATGTCCAGGGAGTGAGAGCTGTGAAAAGGCTTTCAGGACTCTGAAAGACTGGCTTTGTGGTGAACCAGTTGTCCAACTTCCTGATCCGGGGGCACATTTCGTGTTGCGAACTGATGTTTGACCCAAAAGGGCTTGGGGCAGTCCTACTCAGGAAGGGGAAGGGTTGTGGCAACCAGTGCATTATGCCAGTCAGAAGCTGGTCCCAGTTGAAAGGAATTATGCCACACTGTAGAGCTGGAGTGTCTAGCAGTGGTGTGGGCTGTGGAAAAGTTTGAACCCTACCTGTATGGGAAGCATTCTACCTGTAAACTGACCACCAACCTCTGGCTTTTCTGCAGAAAGCCCAACAATACTAATAGCTGGCTGATGAGATGGACTTTGTTGTTGCAACCATATTCTTTCATGGTCCAAATGATTCTTGGAAAAGAGAATGTTGGAGCTGATTTCCTGAGTCAGGTAAATTAGGTGGTGAGCCAGGGACTTTTTGCCAGGTTACTGAATGAAACTGTTTCTTGAGCAGATGCAAATTGTCATGAAGAAAATGGTTTATGGGAAGCAACTCTTTCTGGGCTGAGGGGCTTCTGAGTCACGTTTATTTCCCTTGATCAAATCCTCGATTGTCACATGACCCGTCGACTGTTGATTGTTGATTAAAAAGATTTTTTTTTTTTTTTGATGACTGTCAATTTTTAGGTTGTGGTTAGTGAATGATTGTTTTAGATTATTTGAGTTGTTGAATGTATGTTCGTGTTGTTTTGGTTAGTTATATAAATTGTTAGTTTTTATTGGTTAGTGTGGACTTGTGATGTAGGACAAATGTTTTTGGGCATGTCCCATTATGATATTTTGCATAGGGGGGACAACTTGTGTGTTGAAAGGATTATTTCATTTGAGAATAACGTTTTGTTACTTAAGTAAATTGATATTTCCCCTATTCTTAGGAGACGGTTTAGTCATTTGGAATGACTACTTGAGTCAGAGGGTTTGGGGGCACTCTCAGTCTGACAGAGCTGTTGTTTGAATGTGCAAGTGGATGTTGGTCCATGTTGGATTTAGTCAGGGTGTGGAATCTGGTGTCTGGAGCACTGTTGGTTGTTCAGTGCCGAGATTCCGAGACTAAGTGGGACACGTTTTGTGGAGGTGTTATGTTTCTTGGGAGAGACTGGTAAGGGAAGGTGTTTTTTTTTTTGGTTTTGTTTTTGTTGCTAGTATGTGAATTTTTGGATTGAGTGAGGAAATATAGGTGCTGAAGTATAATTTGCCTTGGTATAGTTAAGTTTGGCTAGTGTTTATTGATGGAAGGAGGGGTTGGAGTATAGAATAAAATGTGAATTATTTTGAGGCATTTTGTAAATTTATTTTGTTTGTGTGGGAGAGAACATTCCCTGTGCATTTGGTTTCTGTCTGAGCCACCGAGTTGAGACTCTGACACGGGGGAGGGGGGGGGGGGGGGATTCTGTGACAAGAGGGGTAAACCAAGATACTCTTGTCCAGATCCAGCGGGACTTGGAGTGACTGTTTCTGCGAGTCTTTGGGGGAGGACTGCCTCTGGACTGGAAGCCCTGCAGCCAGGACTTCTTGACTTCGCCTTTTGGCTGGCAGCTGAGCAGAGACAGTTTATTGTCAGCAGTTGGCTACCAGGGTATCTGAGGGACTGGGCTGAGACAGCTCTGGACACTCCATTCTACTTGAGGGACATGTATACAACTATTTAGACTTCCCCCAACCCAATATGCTGGTGGCTGTGATGAGTGAGCCTGAAGCAGAGGCTCTGATCTAGGTTGTCAGTTGGACTTGAAAATAAAGGACACTGGGGTGATTATTACTAGAGTTTAGAGTTGAGGTATGTGTGGAGGTAGTTTGTAATTTTTTTAAAAAATGAGGAAAGAAGTTATCTGAAAAAAAATGTTGAATTGTTAATCAGGCTGGTCTATTTTGTTCGGTTTTGTTTTATTTGTTGTTGTATTTGTTGACAAGATGAACCGTGTTGTTGGTTAATGTGGAAAAGTTGGCTATTAGTACAGTTGCCAGGTTGAGGCAAGCAAACTTAATTGAAGTTAGTGTTGCGCCAGCTAGAACCCCTAGATAATCTGAGCTAGACTGGTGGCGTGACAATGTAGTTCCAAAACAAACTGGAATAGTAGAAAGTTATAACTGTAGTTTCTGTAAAGGAGAAAAGACAGCACTGAAATATGTCATGGTGACGCATGCATGTCAATGAATTATGGAAATCAATCCAAGAATCGATAAAAGGAAAGTGTTTAATAGCGAATAATCGTCTCTAACTGAAAACGCGATAATGTTTGGAGCAGATGACAGTTTGACAACTGATACAACAGTCGATCTTATAATACTGATAGCCAACACTACATTTTTAGCTGTAAAATAAACAAATGTAAGCCTTCAATAACAGTATTTCTCAAAATACAAAAGAGAAGATATAATCTTGAAAAATGCATTGCAACTGTAGAAGTGAATCTTCTAAAATGTAACACTAGTTTAATCAATTAAGGAACTGATAATAAAAATCTTAAGACACCTGGATTTAATATGTGGATATGACATATGACATGATTTGTTTAGGATGTGTGGATAATTTCATATGGTATTAAATATCATTGAATGTTGATTGTAACATGTAGACCACTGCTTGTCTTGCATCGCAATGTCGTGGCGAGGTCCCATTGGCCAGTTGGTAACTTAGCTGGTAGGCTGACTTGTTGGTTGGTCGGTGGGGCGCGGCTGTGGTGTAGTGATGTCATATTGGTAGCGGGTTCAAGAGCCTATAATAAACTTTATATTGATTGTTGAAGAAATAGGAAGACAAAGATGGATGGGATTTCAGTGCTGGTGTGTACTCAGCTAGGAAATGTTTAAGTCTATATAAATCTGTATTTCGAAGCATGATTGCAGTGAAATAATATTATGTTATGTATCGTGTACAACAGCTATCACGTGGTACCACATGGCGAAATAGTACTTCATTATATACAAGTTGTACGTGTATATTATTAAAGTATCATTAAATCGGAAAAAAAGTGTGTGTGTGTGTGGGGGGGGGGGGGGGGGGGGGGGGGGGGGGGGGGGGGGGGGATGGGGTGGGGTGGGGGTGTGAGTGGAGTAAGCAGTGTGTTTGTTTGTCATCATGTGCTTGTAGTTTGTAAGAACCGAGAGAATTGTGCTTAGTGAATGCGTAGATTATAATTATCCATACTGATACCTTGGATTGCTGGGTGGATGGGTTTTTTTAGTTTCACTTGGATTTTGTGTGTGTGTGTGTGTTTGTGTGTGTGTGTGTGTGTGTGTGTGTGTGTGGGTGGGGGGGGGGGGGTGAACTTTCCTCGACATACATTGAACTATCAAACACATTTATATGAAAACAAATCATTTCTTATATGTTTCACCCGTTATTTCCTACAATATTTTCCAACATGCATAAATATGATTAATAACAAAACACGTGTAGTAATTTGCATCTGGAAATGTACAGCAAAGAGAAATATCATATTGATGGAAGAATGGAGAAGAGAGAAAGAAGGAACTGTGGAATGGAAGAGGGAATGAGTAAAGAAAGAAAAACGTTAAAAAAGACTGTCGCACACAGAATGTTGTTTCTGCCTCACCTTGCCTGGTCCACACCTGTCAGAGGTGTAGGGACAATGGTACTCATCTTCCTGTTCCGCACACTGAGGTTTGAAATCACATGGAAAATGTCTATACAGGTCGGGGGCCATACCGACTGAGAACAATTCCACAGGTTGAGCCCTGGCACTCGACGAGGGTTTCCAGTTCTCTACCAGGAAAGAGAAGCGTAGTTTAAATGGACAGTAATACACGGGCTGTAAAAACAGTATAGTTTCGTAAGTAAACAAAGAGACATGGATTCATTGCTTGCTTCATCACCAAAGTCATCAGGAAAAAGTAACAAAGGGTAAGAGTGTGTTTGTGGCTGTGTCAGACAACACTGCCTCGAGCCACATGGACCAAGGAAAGTCTTGATAGATCTCCGGCCATCTTTCTTCCATCTGACAGGGCTCAGGAAGATGATGTGGTCAGGTGGTCTGGTAAGAGTAATACAGCTCTGTACTATTTGTGAACATGAAGGTGGCCCATCAAATCCTGGCGACTGTATATATCCTGCACCACAATAATTTCATAGTTATTTCAACACCAGCCATGAATTCAACAGGACATTCAGTTACAAGCTATGTTTTCAAATGCAAGCAGACAACACTAAAGGGAGGGACATTCAGGAGAATAGGCGTCGATGGATGTTCTGTCATATCGGCATATTTAGGTTCTGGCTGCATTAAGTTGTATGCATTTATCTTCACGTTTCCAGTTCAAGTGTTGAGAATCCAAGTTTGCATAGGCAGGCTTCCTCCCCTCCCCAACCCCCTTCCAAAAAATGCTGGTAGTGCTACATTTAAGTAGACGTTTACGACACTGTGCAGTGATGTGGGCTTGGGAGGAAAGCACTGATGTGTCCAGCGTGCAAGAAATATAGGTGATGGAACCCCATCATTCCGGCTATGGATTGTTCATGATGGCAGGAAAAATTAACGAATTAAATCTGGCGAGACAAATTCAACTTTGAAAGGGCTGTAATGAGGTAGAATGGAACTGTACAGATGCAAATTGATGGGAAAGGGATCACATCGACAAACACGTCCCAAGTGTATACAATGAGGTTTGGGTGTCGAATTGGGTGTCACTTTAGTGATGAGGAGAGAAACGCTGGGCCATGAGAAGTATGAAGTTTAAGTTACTCAGTGGAGTGCGTGAGGATGAGTATGCAAATTGACTCAAGTCAGTGCTCTGCAGTATTTGTGTAGTAGACATTGATTGTGAAAGCAGACTTCGGTAGAGCTGCAAGCATTGCTTTGAGATAGTTTGTGCTGAGTAATAAGTTACGAGAATTTTAGTAAGTTAACAAAAGTGATCAATTCAGTTCACTTTAGTGGTTTGTTGAATGTCTTTTAATCGCCAGATGGTATTAGACACCTACATAGGAGAAAGGAAAAGAAACAGGGGAAAAAAGAAACCTCCAAACTTCAATTATCATTCATGTTAGTACTTTTCAAACCACATCTGATATATGCATATTTACATAAGGGAAATACCCTGGTGGTAAACAAAACTGTTGATCTTTATGAAAACATTGCACCCTGTGACTCCAAAATAGTCATGGCAATTTCAACAACATATGAAACATATAAAACAGTATTGACATTATCAAACTCATTCATCTAAATACTTTTCTCCTGATATAGCGAGGTCAATACTGACCAAACGAAAGATGATACACAGAAATGTTTTCTCTGCAGACACAAGTAATGCCATGAGAATATTTAGTGTTCCAAGAATTCAGCCTTAGTATATAAACCAGTCTAACAAGTGCCTTTGGAACGATGGTTTGATAAAGTAGTCTTCTCTCTCTCTCTCTCTCTCTCTCTCTCTCTCTCTTTTTGTTCTAAAATTCTGCTTCTGTTTGTACTTGTCCTTTATTTGGATTAATTCAGAAGGTAAATCTACTGGACTGTTTTATACATTTTCAACGTTTCTGTTTGCGCCTTCGTTTGCAGACAAAAGTGAACAAGGATGAATTGCTATTTTCATGCTGTTGTTGCTGTTGTTGTTATGCAATGGTGGTTGTTGTTGTTGTTGCTGTTTTAGGAATGGCAGACACCTTAGGAAAGGGGGGCAGATCAAGACTCTTTGCTGACCTCTGCAGAGTCTGTATTTTCTGTGTTAAAGTTGCCATTTGGGAAAGAGCAGAGAAGGGAAAACAATCTCATACCTTTTGGCGTGACATCACGGTTCAAGCAGGTTCCCAGAAATTGACAATTAGATTTATAACTTTTTAGTTTTGATACCAAGTATGGATATATATGTAAAACTAGGGAAATACTAACAGCACCAGTAACTAGGTCTTGATGTCTGATCGCAAATCTCTAAACTGTTCCAGGTATATGCAACAGCTCTCAATAGGACGAAATATGTTGATTTAGATACAGTAACTTACGTCACGTTGATAGAACAAAATAGTTTTCATTTATGTTTATAAGTTTAACGATTGTATTTACAGGTGCGAACATACAGATTGATATCCAAACAAAGCTGGCAAGAAAGCATGATATGATACTGATTCTTTTCGATGATTGCAACAGTCTGGCAGCAGGTTAGTTTAAGCAGTCACTATGGTGAAAGAGTTCTTAAGTTCTAGATTCGGAACAACACGATGCAGAACGAAAGAAAAAAACAAGGAAAAAGAAAGAAAATTACGTCCACACAATCGCCTCGCCTACGATGAGAAGAATACGAGTGCGCCTTGCAAGTAAAAGTTAAAGAACGAAGAAATATCTATGGTGCGCGCAAGCTGATTCACACAACGTTACAATCAAGGCAGACACTTCTGACCACCAACCAAAAAGCTTCGACAGCAGTGCAGTGTCTCCTCTGGTTGGGTGCCTGATGACGACTTGGCGTTTACTCTCCTTGTGGATTGCTAGTGCCATGGCTGCGACTGAAAGATACGGAATGAAACGGGTGCCATGTGTGAAACAAAGCAATGTAAATAATGTATTGTTAGAGATGAATTCAGAGAAAAAGGAAAGTTCGAACTAATAATTGTCAATGTCGCAAACTTTAATTTGGCTAATGTTCACAAGATGCGGAGCATTTAGATAATTTCAACAAGCACCATCGAATTTGAAGCTGAATTTGTTGGAAAGATGACAGTTATAGAATGCACGTGTTCAAACTGTTTTCGTTAAACGCCAATCTTGCGCCAAATTGGGTGAAGATATGTGATTGCGCGTTCATTTCCAGCGTCCCGAGTGTTGTGTATTTTGCCTGAAAAAGACCTAAGAGTTCGAAACACGTCATGTTTTGTCTTGTGATTCGTTTGTCAACGTTTTGGGACGGAGCTGTTGCAACAATGTTTCAAATTTGTGTAGATTTCCGCCTGCAGTTGCTTTGCTTTGCAAATAGATCTAGATTAACTCAGTTAACCCACTCTGTGACAGTGGGAAGCCACAGTGAATGCCAGACAGTAGAGCAACTGAGGTGGCACAGATGGATATGCTTGGTATTCTGGGATGATCGGACCACTAGTCCAGATGTGGGTTCTCTAGATGACACCACATGTCTGAAATTGTTCAGAGAATCCATGTCCTTCCCACATCTGCTTACTACCAACAATAAAAATATGTGGAATTAAAACACAACTGTTGTCAATGAATTGTTCACCTCCTAAAAGGTCTTTCACAGAGAGTTTAAGTATAGTGATCATTTTCCACATGAATATAATATGTTGTCAGTGGAATACTCCAGGACAATCCCTCAGACCCTCAGGATGGATGGATGAATTAATGACTTAATTAATTAATCAACCGATAATCAATCAATCAATCAATCGATAAATCAACCAATCAACCATCGATCAATTAATCAATCGATTGATTGATTGATTGTTGGATTGATTAATTTATTATTGACATGTATGTATAGCTGTTGACAATCTCGACAAGTATTTCGACTTCTGTAATATCACAATTTAGATTTTCAACCACTACAGAACCACCATCATTTGTATCCACGCCCACGTGGTTTTCCTCCAAATTGTGATCATTGACACTGGAAGAAAACAAACCCCTAAAGTGTTTATACCACAGATCTGGAGTAATGCTGCTTTGTGTGAATTCTTTCTTCGTTAAAGATCTGACCATTTTCAAAAAAATGCTTGGTTCTTTAGAACTTGAGTGAAGTGCTTTAAGAACTTTTTCTCTGTGTTTCTCTTTTTTTCTCTGCAAGAACATGTTATATTCTTCCCATTTATTTATGTATTGTATTCTGTCTTCCTTAGCCTTTTCTGGCGACTTTTGAGATGTTTCGAACTTCCGTAGAGTTTGTCTCAGAAAACGACGTTTGATCCAACATTCACCTTCAAACCATGCATTATTATTTTTTGTCGCCCAACGTGATCTGTTTTTTGCATAACTGAGCCTGCTTTATGCATAGCTTCATTAAAATTTTATCAAGGCATCATTGATATTGATGTCAATCAAGCCGAATGCGCTTACCATCAGTGGGAATACTTCTTTTGAGTAAAACTTGGATTTAAACTCGGATTTGTTCTCAACATTCTAAATATATTTTACTATTGTTTGTCTGCTAGAACTCAGAACAGTTTTATTTGGTGGATATAAGTTAGTTTCAATTCAATAGGCATATGTTTGGATTCCACTCTAGGAGAAACATAAATGCTGAGTCCAAGGTCCAGGATACATCTAGACAGAATAATATAGTAAATGATATTTGCTCCATTGTGAGCTATGTAAGTAAAGTCCCCGTTCATCACCAGATAACAAACCATTCAATATTACAAAATTAAATTGGTCACAAACGTCCAGTGAATATTTTCCGAACTGGTTAACAGTGGAATCTTTAGATGACCGTATATGGAGAAAATCGTGAAAAAAAAAAAAAAATCAGGATCGATGTCGAAAAGCAGAACATCTCGCCCATGTTTTCCCACCAGTTCTTGCGTCCAAGTCACTACATATCAAAACAGGAAGATCACCAGTATTTTTCAAAGGTATCTAACTGACATTGTTCAAGCAAAGACACGCCACTGTAAACATCAATATCATTATAATACGTAGTCTGAGATAGAGGCAAATACATACCAAGCAAGATACAGTCTGTCTTTAAACCTGTATGTGTCTTGCACAATTTAAGTACGATACAGTTGCCAAACTCCACATGAATCAGAGATATAATATTTTTTCAACCGTTTTCTTACAAGCATTGCAACACCTCCAGACAGTCTTGCTGTAACAGAGCTTGGCAGTCTGACTGGAGGTGAAAGAAAGACGTTATTATCTGAGAAAAAAATGAAAAATTTTGAAGAGAAAATTTTAGAAAGAAAGACAAAGAAAATTTGGAAATTTTGCAGAGAAAATTTTAGAAAGAAAGACAAAATCAAACGTACGCAGGTATACCTAATGCTTGGGTCATACAGACAAGTCAGTCCTGTGTGGGCCGATCTCTGATGGCCTGGTCCACCAGGATGACGACTTCTGATCTGCAGACGTCCATTGTGGAAATACGCATGTCTCCCATTCAGCATGTGTTGCTGTATTGCTCTGTGTTGTTGGGTGGTCAGATCAGAGGCAATACGGACACCAAGTTCATCTGCCATCTGTTTTCTTTTCCCCATGTCTTCCAGAAGGATGAGTTTGTCAGGGAAAGTGTGGAGACCAACCAGGAGAACGCGTGGATGGTTTTGATTGTGTTGCCTCTGGCCAAGTGGGTAGGCACACTCTGTGTCAGCAATAGTCCATGTTTTGTTTGTATAAAGCCTATTCAAAAGCTTGACGACTTTTTCGCAGCACGTCTTTTTATCTTCATGAGAGCTCTCGTAGATGCTGAAGGAACGGACATTGTTGCTTTTGGAGTGGGCCTTCAGTTTTTTCCACTTCTTCATTCAGACTGTTTGCTGTGTCAGAAGAGGGCCTCTGCTCATTATAGAGTTGCTGGTTTTCTTGTTCCAGCTGTTTACATTTGCCATATTCCCAGTCAGCATCTGCCTTAGGCAGGTCGTTTCTCAGTCGTTAAAGTTTGACAGCATTCCCTCAGATTGTCAATCACTTTCGTAAGAGCTAACTGTGTCTGATTCACCTCCTGCAGTTGCTTCTTCATGTTGTCCACCAAGCAGTCCATTGAATTGCTGAGGTGGTTCAAAATGCTTTGCATCCATCGCATGTCAGGTAGAAAAGGGAGCAGGGAACCTGCAGGGACAGGAGGGAAAGGGTGAGGAGGAAACAGACAAATGGTAGGGTTGAGTCATTGGGGTAAATATAGAGTAGGGTTTTGGGGGGGAGGGGATGAACATGTACTGCCATTGTGTGATCAGTATACTCATTCCCCTCAGCACTCGTAGCTGGTCCAGGATTTGATTCAATGTCGCCACATTGCAAGAGAAATGCAGACAAGAAAACTATGAAGCAAATGGCAAGAGTTCCATTAGGACCCCTCTTTGTCTCGTAGGACACGCTCTCTCTAGTGTGAAAAGACAATGGGACTTGTTTCCGCACTGTAAATGTGAGACTGGTGGCTAGCATATGTAGCCAGTAGAGTTGAGAGAAGCACTTGGTTGAAGAAAGATTGGAGGGGGCGGTCCGGCAATTGTCCTGAGTGACAGATGACGTGACCGACTTCTGATCACTGTCGATGAAAGCACACGACACTGTCAAAATGGTGAAAAAGAGACAAGCAGTCCGAACAAAGTTCAGTGGCCAGCACAGTTTCATATTGCTAACCCGTGCACGCACGATCGCCTCGGACGTTTTCTGCATTAAAAATTTGAAAACACCGGTAAAACTGGCCACAAACACTTCTATTTAACAGGACTTCACAACTTCATGATATCAGCTC
>JADBJO010033910.1:0-7500 GCA_016801955.1 Conus betulinus
CTCTCTTGTTTCCTTCGCCCGTCCGTTGCCTTAGTTGCTCGTTCCTTCGTTGCTGCTGTTGCTTCTCTTTCTTTTCTCCCCTGTTTTCCTCCCCACCCCCCCCCCCACCCCCCCCCCCACACCCCAACCGTCAAAATTAAACCTCCAGAGTTTCCCCTTACCGAAGAATCTGTCGTTCTCTCTCTCTCTCTGCTCTCTCTCTCTCTCTCTCTCTCTCTCTCTCTCGGCCTCTCTCTCATCTCTCTCTCTCTCTCTCTCTCTCCCTCTCTCTCTCTCTCTCTCTCACCACACACACACACACACACACACACACACACAACACACACACCACACACACACCCACACACACACACATTTCGGGAGGCGTATGTGAACTATTTGCCACCAGACAATACGTCTATTCATTCGAGTCATTCTGACTTAAACAATAGCACACGACTCTTCTGCAAGACAATGTTAATTACTTAATTGAATGGACTAAGCTGAATCACATGTCCTCGATGACCAAAAAACTAAATACATGATAATAACTTCGAGGCAAAAACGGCAAAAAATACCTTTTCAGTCTGCCTTCTATATAAATGGGTGATAGAGTCATTCAGGAAGTAGATACTCACAAAGTCCTAGGAGGTACGGACCGACAATAATCTTCCCTGGACATCGCGTGTTGGCATTTTTATGGAAACGTGTGTGTCCAAAAGTTATTTTCAGCTCTCAAGAGTTAACATTTTCTCGATCTTAGAGCACGAAAAAAAAATCTTCCATGGATATATTTCACCATTTATCGATTATGCCTCAACACTCTATTATCTATGTAGTGCACACACATCAAAATGTTCTAACAGAATCCATAAATGCTCTCTCACGCTTGTGCGTTTAGAATCTACTATTTTGACCATTGATGACTATTTCGCACTGAATATATCTTGCCATTATCTTATGACTACAGTATAACAAAGCTATTGTGATTATGAAGGATGATATAATTGGTCTGTAATCCCTCCTACACTAAGCCATACGTTTTTCTGCAAAATGAGTCGATACCACCGATAATATTCTAATTATAAAATTGATCTCTTAAGACAAGCCTGGTTTACTTAGGGGGTCCCTTTGGAACTCCTTACCAAGTACATCAAGGATAAAAGTAGTATTCGTTCATTTGGATCATCTTATAAAAAAACAACATTTTCTGTTTCAGGCACTAAAAACTTCAAATTGCACTACATATTAGATGTTATGTTCTTGTTTCCCATACCCAGTGATATGGAAGAAAAAACATAAACCATGCATTGTGGCCTTATTTTATGCTTTAAAACGAAAGTGTACTTTTTCTTTTCTTTTTTTCTCAGTAGAACCGTCTGTTCCATTCCCCCCCCCCCGGATTCCCGTGTGTGTGTGTGTGTGTGTGTGGTGTGTGTGTGTGTGTGTGGGTGTGTGTGTGGTTGTGTGTGTGTGTGTGTGTGTGTGTGTTCGCGCACGCTCGCACCACTTGTACATGCGTGCATATTTCTATTAACTGAGTTTGTAGTAATAGTCTTTCCTTTTGACACTTTGCATGTTGACTAGTGTTTTTTTTCTTTCTTTCCTTATTGCTGATGTATTGACGAGCTTGTTTTGTGTGGTGTGCATTCTGATATGTTCTGCCTGTTTTGTCACCTGGGCTAGGTCGAAAATAAAAACCGTTTCTAGTTTGCTTATTTCATTACCCTAGTTAAATAAAACTATCTCTCTCTCTCTCTCTCTCTATCTCCTCTCTCTCTCTCTCTCTCTCTCCTCTCTCTCTCTCCTCTCTCTCTCTCACTCTCTCTCACTCCTCTCTCTCTCTCTCAAATGCGTGTGCGCACTTGTTTTATTTTGTTTGTTTGGTGTGTGTGTGTGTGTGTGTGTGTGTGTGTGTGGTGTGTGTGTGTGTGTGATGTGCGTGCGTGCATGCGTGCATGCGTGCATGCGTGCGTTGCGTGCGTGCGTGTGTTGTGTGTGTGGGTGTGTGTTGTGTGTGTGTGGTGTGTGTGTGTGTGTGTGTTGTGTTGTGGGTTGTGTGTGTGTGCGTGCATGCGTTTCGTGCGCGCGCGCGCGCGCGCGCGCGCGCGTGTGTGTGTGTGTGTGTGTGTGTGTGTGTGTGTACGCGCGCGCCAGTCATTCCATCGCGCTCTTGCGCACGTGCCATTTTTCCCTCCCTTCCTCTCACTGCCCTCTGACCGTCACCAGCTCAGTAGCCAGTGGGCGTCAGAACTCGGACGGGGTCTCATCCATCACTGGTGGAAACAGACAGACAGACAGACAAACAGACAGACAGACAAACAGGACTGACAGCCCCGAAGGCCGGTGAGATCAAAACTCGTTTCTCTTTTCTTGCTAGGACGTTGGATGGGCTTGGAGAGCGACGGGGGGAGGGGGGTGGGGGGGGGGGGCTGCACCCCTGTGGGTCGCCGGGGGCTCCACAGATAGAAGCCATAGTGTGAAGGGGGCTCGGTGCCCCTACTTTGGGGGGCCATCGGTGGTTTGAGAGGGGGGGCTGTGGTCCACAGCGAGACAGTGTGTGTGAACGTACCATATCATGGTTCACTAACAGGCAGAGAAGTACTGTCGTTGCAAGCATAACGGAGCGGCGGAAAGTCGGAGGGCAGAAGCTTGGGGGGGGGGGGGGGGTGGGGTGGGGGGGGTGGGGGGGGGCTGTGGGGCCAGCGTGAACAGGGTGTGGTGGGGGACAGGGGGGGGGGGGGGGGGGGGGGCAGGGGGGGTGTGGGGTGGGGGGGGGGGGGGTGGGGGTGGGGTGTGGGGGGGTGGGGGGGGGCTTGGGGGAGGGGGTGGGTGGAGGGCAGAGGGGGGGGGGGGTGGGGGAGGGGGTTGGGGGGGGGGGGGCCTCTTTAGGTGTGACCATGGTGAGTCGCCCTCCCCATGTACTATACAAACACAGACACGGGATGCGCGCACGCCACTCAGAGCAATCAACACACACACACACAACACCCACACACACACGGGGGGGGGCACACACACCAACAACACACACACACACCACACACACACAGCACACCCACACACACACAGGGCCCCCCAGCACGCAGCGCAGGTGGGCAACACACGCACGCACACACAACACACACACACACACACACACACACACACACATACACACCACACAAACACACATCCACTCGCACGATAACGCACACACACACACACCACACACACAAACACCCACACACACACACACACACACACACGACACACACAAAACCAGTATACACAAAAATACACCACACACCCATACAAACGCATCCATTCAACACACGCACATGCATACACACACTAACCCCATACAACCCCTCAACCCCCCCTCCCACACACACAAATCACCCCAATCATACACACACACACACACACACACAACAACACACACACCAACACACACCCACACACACACACACACGCACGCACCCGCACTCACAAACACCAACCACACACACACACACACACACACACAACACAAACACACACACACACACAAACACACACACACACACACACACACACACTTGCACACATACACACACACAGAGAGAGTACACAGAAGAACATTTTGTTTCTGATTGTCCTGCTTACTGCGGATATTGGACGTAGATGCGACATTTCCAGACAGCCAGCTGCACAGAGAAAGGGTCTCATAGCCATTCTATACAGCAAAAATATCATTTTTCCAAGATATATATATAACAGAAGCAAGTGTTCTTCGAAGAAAGAATATAACGAACAAATTGTTGCGTTAAAAGTGTGACGATGTATGAATCCACTGTAAGCGCTTATTATGTATTTTTCATGGCTTGATAGTCGGAGACAATGGATTACGAGGTGTGCGGAGTGAGTGTGTGGTGTGTGGTGTTTGTGTGTGTGTGTGTGTGTGTGTTGTGTGTGTGTGTGTGTGTGTGTGTGGAGAGAGAGAGAGAGAGAGCGAGAGAGAGAGAGGTGTGTCTTTGTGTATGTGTGTGTCTGTCTGTTTTGTGCGCGCGCATGGGTGCATATGTGTGGTTTGTGTGCGTTTGTGCGGGACGGGCGGCGCGTGTGCGTGCGGTTGCGGTGGGCGTACGTCTTGCGGTGGTGTGGTTCATGAGTGTGCTTGTATCTGTGTAGGTTCGAGCTGACGATTGTAGATTCCAAATTTCCCTATTGTTTGGTTGATGTTTGAATTCTATGTTTCTTTTCAATTGGCATATACATGGACCCAGTCTGAATTAAGCAGTACTTGGTAACTTGTAACCCCCTCGCCAACAGGTCTTTTTTGCTATTGGCACTAAAATCTGTATGAGTGCCAGTCAGTGTCAATCTCTCTGTGTCCTATCTTCTCTCTTCTCTCTCTGCTCTCCTCCTGTCTCTCTCTCTCCTCCTCTCCTCGTCTCTGTCTCTTTCGGTCACTCTCTGTCTCTCTGCTCTCACTTCACTCTACGTCGAGCTCTCTCTCTCAGTCTCCTTCTCACTCTCTGTGCTCTCTTTACTCTTCTCTTCGTCTCGCTCTCTTCATCTCTCTGTCTTCGCTGCTCACTCTCCTACTCAGTCTGCTCTCGGTGTCTCCACTCTAGTCTCTCCTCTCTCTCTCCTCTCTCTCTCTCCTCTCCTGTGCTATATAGAGTTTACATACATACATACATATAATACATTTTTTATACATGCGTACATACATACGTACATACTACGCACATACACTAAACTTACACACATCCATACATATCTCATGCACACACACACCACACACACACACACACACAACACACACACACACACACGCGCGCGCGCTCACACACACCACACGCACGCACGCACGCACGCATGCGCGCGCGCGCGCGCGCGCACACACACACACACACACACACACACACACACACACACACACACGAGCGCCCCGCGTGCTCTTGAACAATCGTACTTAAGCACGTATGAAGGCACAGCCGATCGCTTACAAGTGTTCCAGGACTATAAGTTTAAAAGGTTAAATTCCCACAACCTTTTATCCGCGGCGGCCGTGAACTGTTTCACACGTTGCCATTGACTTCGGCGTAAAACCCTCTCTTTATACCGCCTGATCTTTCTTTTAAACCATTGACATATTGACCCATTTACTGAAAGATTGGCGAAGTAACAATTCTAGAAAAAAGGAGGTATGCTGAGGGAATGGCGAAGGAATAATATTTCAAAAGAAAAGGTGCACTGAAAGAATAGCCAGAGAATAATTGCAGGAAAAAATACGGTGAAATAATGACGATGGAATAATTCTTAAACAAACAAACAAAAACAAAAACAAAAAACAAACCAAAAAAAAAAAAAGCCCGCTGAAAGAGCTCGTCATCCAATTCTACACATAAAAAAATGTATGCTGACGGAATTATAGAAGGAATGTATTCTAGAAAACAATATTGCTGGAATAATGGGTAAAATATACATCCATTCGGGGGGGGGGGGGGGGGGGTACAGTGAAGAATTTGTTTATTGTGTATGTTCTAGATAAAAAGGCTCGGAATGGTAATATACGGGAGCTCTTCGAGCAGCGCAGACCCAGCAACCCATTCCTTGTTTTAAAAAAAAAAAAGTATGAAAATAATAAATACGAAAATCAAACAAACTAAAATAATATTCTGAAAAATCTGTCTTCCACGTCTTCTATTACAACAAGGCAAACAACCCTTAGCTAAAAACAACAACAACAACAATAATTATTATTGGAGAAAAGCACTAATAGCAGCAGGACTATGTCAGCAACAGTTTCGGCGACAGTCACATTTGATAAGAATGGTAAACGACGTATAGAATCACAACAACAAAGCAATTTCAGAAAAAACGCAGACCTCGCTCGGCCAAGTTTAAATGGGTCCTGATTCCGCCTTTCAGTCCAGTTCTCAAACTGCATCCACATTGAAATAGGTCATTCCAAACCGAAGCAAAACAGGCTTTTTGAAGGAGCTGAGCTTCAGATATAAAATGGAGAGACCTATATCCTTGATGGAGATGAATTATGTGCAAGCCACCAAACAAATTTGTCCTCCATATACTAAGCTAATGGAGCGGGGAGGGGGGAGGGCTGTGCTTATTTCACATACTATGTATTTTTCTGTCCTTTCTTTTCACATGTTGTCCGCGACCTTGCAACCTGATCAGAAAAATATGAGACCAAAATTTGTGTGTAAAAGTTACTTTCTCTGAATGTGAGGATTCGATGGATTTCAGATGAGAACGTAGGCAACGTGTTTTATAACCTCGTATGATCTGTATGTGCAATATCAACGTTGATAATTTGATTCTTTTTCTATATGTGGACCTATAAAAATGATAGTGCATGATCAATGTTGCTAATTGGATTCTTTTTCTTTTTGTATACCCATGAAAAGGACGTATGATCTTTGTGTGTATTATCAATGTTGACAATTGGATTCTCTTTCTCTTGTGTGTATCTGAAAAGGATGGTGCTTTATTGATGTTGATAATTGGATTCTTTTTTCCTTGTGTGTATCCATGAAAGGATGGTTTATTCTTGAGCTACCTTCCACTGGACGTGGGAGAAGGTTGTAGACGTGGGAGGTTGTAGACGTGGGAGAAGGTTGTAGACGTGGGAGAAAGTTGTAGACGTGGGAGAAGGTTGTAGACGTGGGAGAAGGTTTGTAGATGTGGGAGAAGGTTGTAGACGTGGCAGAAGGTTGTAGACGTGGGAGAAAGCACAACCTTCTCATCAGAAATAACAAGCATTTCCTCATTTTCAACAATAGCAACAAAAACTGCTTTTGTTATGATAGCAACAGCTTCAAAAACAACGGCTTCAGAAACGAGGCGTTCATATTATATTTGAAAACTCCATCTACAAAATATTGCAATGCAACAAATTGTACATATAATAAAAAAAAACAACAACTACCAGTTGAACACATTCTACTTGATTGTGAGCAACTTAGACGATTTCTTCCTGTAGATGTCATTGGGATTTTAAGTCATTTTGGAAAACAAAAAATCTTTTGAGTCAGAAATGGTCTATTTGAATGCTGACCAACCATCTTTTCTATGGTCCAACTGGCCGTTTCTTGTGAATCCTTTCCATCACATGAACCCCACTTACCTAATCCCCCACTCTTGCCCCCATCTACTACCACCACTCCTTCCGCCCTTCCCTTTCCTTTCGTTCTGTCTTAGCTTTGGTTTATTCCACTGATCATCGTTGATATACTGACAACAGTCATCTAAAAATCATCGACAGAGACGAACAAACTAGAATAAACCAAATGACCAAGCAACCAACAATTCATACAAGTAAAAGGCAACAGCAATTTCAAAGGCAAACATAGCATCAATATCTGCAATAACCCCATATTAAACGCAACAACACTGTCAAGATCCTCAGCAACAGCCCCTTTGCTGACAACGACACCATCAACAAAAAACTTAACTAAAACATGAACTAGTTGCAAAGTGAAACGACTGCAGGCGGAAATCAAAACAAATCTTAAATAAATGTCAGCGAAC
>JADBJO010033910.1:10000-12500 GCA_016801955.1 Conus betulinus
TGATAGTCGTGAGGTAAAAAAGGAAAATGAGTCTCACGGGTACAGGTAAATCTGAAGTAAAATGCAGCCACCTTGTCAGTATGATTGGAAACAACACTTTATCTTGAATGGTTTGTATGCTAAATTACAAAAAAAAAAATACCTTTTAATACTTAACAAAAATGCAAAAAACAAATAACACAAAATACCGTTGAGCCTCCTTTCTCATCTTGCTATTTATCCAGCTTTTTTTTTTTTTTTTTGTCATGTCATGCAGCTTATACTAACGAATTTTGTAAAACTCTATACTTATTCTACGGAACAGGTTTTGACAGTTCTGGGTTGGGCTTGCATGGCATCAGATTGTTCAGGTAGTCTCTCCTCTTAATTTCCATCCTCCGTATTCATTTGCGTACTACTGTCTATTAATTATCAATATCCTGTTGTTCTTTTACTGATCATGTTTCTCCTATTTACTTCCAAGACTATGGTCAAGGCATCATTGTTTTCGTACCCTGTTACTAAAGGTTAAAAAGGTTTAAAACGTTGTAGTCTAATAGTTGCAGGATGGTCAGTAGAGTGATAGATGTTCGAATTTCTCTCAGACTTGTCGCTATGGCTGGCAGAGCCCAGCCCCCCCCCCCCCCCCCACCCCACCCCCCCTTATTCTGCCGCCTTAATGTTCCCTGGACTGAATCACCGACTGCTGAGTGGATCGAAAGTATCTTCAGGTCTTACAATTCCAAGCCCATGGATGTTTAGAACTCACGGCCGTTGGTTCTTGCAGCCCAGTGCATGGACAGTTTGACTTCAGGCCCATTCTGTGGAGCACCTAAGGCGGGTTTTTTTTTTTTTTTTATACGGCCGAAATCCGCCTCTTCATTTTTTGGTGCTCACATTGTCTCTCTTCATCTGCAAAAAAAAAAAAAAAAAAAAAAAAAAAAAAAAAAAAAAAAAAAAAAAAAAAAGGTGAAAAAAAAATCAAAACCAATTTCCACTACTTTTTTTTTTTTCTCTCTTCTCCAACCAGTCTCTTACACACCATGCAATGTCTGTATGTTCTCTCAAATGGACATATTTTTGCTGATTTAAGTGTATTGGCGTTTGATACAACACAGAGAGAGAGAGACAGACAGAGAGAGAGGAGAGAGAGAGAGAGAGAGAGAGAGAGAGAGAGAGAGAGAGAGACAGACAGACAGACAGACAGACAGACAGACAGACAGACGCACTTCATTTCTAATCGTTTTCAACGTTTTTTTTTTTGTTTCGGTAACATTTTCTGGTAGAGGTTGCTTCCTGCTTCTCCTTTGCTGGCGTTTCTTGGGACTATGATGTTTTACATGGTATCATTATAGTTATTCTTTGCATGATGCTCTAAACTGTCCTGTATGAAGAAAAAAAAGCGTTTATCATAGGGGTGTCTATGCACCCACGTTCTGTGTTATGCATGTCATATAGTGATTATTCGTTCAAAAAAGATGTGTACACATATATACATTTTAATGGAAGATTGATGTGTAGTCGTTTCTGTGTGAAAAAAAGGTTTTGCACGCCCAGATACTTCTGTATTGGAATGCTTCTAATAAAGTATGCATGTGATAAAAAAATACACCATTCGGGAGGGAGGGGGGGGGGGGAGTCTTATACTTCGTTTTGTTTGTTTATCTCTATTTTTCAGCTACTTCTTTGACAGAAGAAGGGGCGCTTAAAAAACCCCCAACAAATTTCATGAAATTTTCCGTCAGAAAAAACTAAACATGTAACACTTCTGATGATATGATTGCACGTCTAGGTGCACAAAATCAATGAAGGCATTCAATAAAGATTAAGTATAGGTCTTTCCCGAACCTAAGTCCTGTGTGGGGATGTGAGTCATGCGATGAAAAGTCCTACAGAAATGTAAGGTCAGATTGTTGGTTGTGGCTGTCTCAAAGGATAAACTGTATGGACAGACTAGGCTGCAGATTATAGCCCCTCCTCCCCCTCCTCCCCCCCCCCCCCCTCCGTTTTTTACAAATAAAAAAGTGATAGTTGAAAATGAATATCAAATGAATGCACAGACATGCACACATACATACATATACATAGATACATAGATACATACATACAATACATGCATGCATGCATCTATCCATCCATCCATCCATCCATCCATCCATCCATACATACAGACATACAATACATACAGACATACATACTTACATACACACATGACAAAGAGAAATTAGATGAAAAGTACATGTACGTATATATCTCTTTGTTTTGATTACTATTCAGCTCTTTTTTATCTTGGACATTCAAATAATGTATTTTGTTCATGTATATCACAAATAACAGATACATTTTTTTGCAAAAAGTGCTTGCCATCTATTATATATTCGTATTAATATCATTTGGATATTAATATCATTTGGATTAATACCATCTACACTAGCCAGATATGGATCTGGTTCAACTGAATTTGGGTGCTTTGAACTTTCAAATAACGTTGGCGGGGGACCAAACCATTTTGAAAACAACA
>JADBJO010033911.1:0-10000 GCA_016801955.1 Conus betulinus
TGTTTATCCGTTCTTTACTTCCTTTACGTCTCGTTTCTTCCACCTACCTGGCTTTTCGACACCACTGTCCTTACTTTTGCTTTTATTTTCCACCTTTCACTTGATGTGCGTTTATCTCTGTTTGTTACTATTCGTTTTCTCAATAGTTATTTTGTTATATAACCCCCCCATGTCACTAAGTCTTTGTAGCTATTTACATAACCATTGATTGTTTCAATGTCCAGGTGATTACTTTTTGTCCATCTGTTACTCTACTCACCAGCGTTGATAGAGTTAAAAAATAAAAAGCTGCCTTTCGGTTACATTCAAAAAGTGGATTTCTCCTTTTTTTCCGTTTAAACCGCCCTTTTCTAGTTACTTAGAGAGACAGACTTTTTTTTTTTTTTTTTTTTACTTAGCTACATGCGTTTTCTACTTACTTGCAAAGATGAACTTCATTCTCTTTAACCTTCTGTGTGTTTTCATTTTTGCTACAGAAGAGGATTTTGTTCATAATCCGTCTTGACATGGAAGACAAAATCTGAATACTGATACCTCTTTAATTCGCCTCCATATATATATAATATATAGATATATATATATTATAATATAATATACATAGAGAGAGAATCACACAATGAAAGGCAAATTAGCAAGTTTTCTTTTCCAACCCCCCCCCCCCCCCCCCCTCATATATATATATAGTATATATATTATATATATATATATAAAAACTAATAAGTCCAAGGATAAGTAACCGAACACAATTCCAGCAATTTACAGAGAAGCTTGGTGTTACAATCACTGTAAGAAATTTCAATTATTTAATTAAACTTGCCTTTTTATGCCTTAGGACTGAAAAAAAAATTGGGGGAGATAAGCATTCATGTCCTGCAGATGATACATTATTCTGTCTAACTACCCTATGTGCTTGTGTGGGTGAATGGAGAAAATAAATACTTCTCATAATGAGTCTTCAGCAAGCTTATAGTCCTCCGGAAGGAGAGACAATCTCCAAAGGGGAGAACACTTACTAACATATATAAACTCCTGGTCAGATACCGTATTCGAAACCTGATTGTTTCTCTCCTCAGTGACCGCGGAAAATGGTAACTTAACTCCTCTCTGCCTTTTCGGTTTTAAGAAGAATTCTATCCCAGAAAAAGGCTGGTGTGCAATACCATAGTATGTTTGTTGAGTTTTCAAAAAACAACCAAAAGTGTCACCTAAGAAGCAAAAGAAGATCATGAAAGAGATAAAACAAGCTACATTTTCTTGTGAAAAGTAGAAATATAAAACCGATAACCTCTTAAGACACAAGTGCTGAGGGCCAGTTCTTGGAATGAATCCGCAAGGGACTAAATTACAGTAAACAATAAATTCCAAGGATAAGTCCCGAGCACCATTCCAGCAACTGTACAGAGCAGCATGGTGTTGCAATGACTGCAGAAATATTTATCTGCATTGTACATTATTCTGCCTACACTAAAAGTATGTGCCATTTGCGGGTGAATGTGGTGAGTGGTCGGCAATTTCCGTTTCTTTACCGGGGGCGGGCGGGGAGCCCTGCCCTCCCCCGATTTTCCTGGAAGTGTTGAAGCCACATATACGGACAGTATGGTTCACGGTGCTCCCATTTCCCACCCTTGCAGGAAGTTAGAAGAAGAGAGAACACCCTCTTTCTAAATTAATAAATTTATAGTCCCCCCCCCCCCCCCCCCCACATTTCCTCCTCCGCTCTTACAAAAGAAAATTAGAAGATGAGCCTCTCCACCTTTTCCACTGTTTACTCGTCTCCTTCTCCTTCTCTGCTTTTATGATGAATATCAACCCGCCTTACCTGCCCTTCCCTCCCTCTGCTGTACTAAAGTTTAAGAAAAAATACAAACAACAAAAAAACGCAGCAGTGGCATCGGTTTAGGCTGTGCCCCTCCCTTCCCCCCCCCTCCAATATCTTCCTATACCACACTGAGCAGTTGGTGATAACTGATGTCGAGTATTACCATTACATTGAATACGTGTACCTAAATGTGATCGGAGAAGGGAGGAAATCCTGCACGTCTGGCTTTCACAGGTTTGTTGTAAGTCTATAAAAAGAGAAAAGTGAGTGGAGAGAGCGTAGCCGAATGTGAAGACAAGGGATGCGGGGAGAGAGAGACCGAAGCCAAAATGTGAAGACAGGGGTGTGCGGGCTGTCATGTGTGTAGGCGACTAATATCACCCTGAACTGCTGACAAAAATGCAGCTGAATATGCATTCATGCATAGTGTTGAACCTACATTAAAACATGCTCAGGACAGAGGTTATAGTTCTGGTCTGTGTGGCACCAGCGCCGAGTCTTTGTCCCTTGTCTTTGGCGGGAAACGCGGTTTTTCTTGCCAGGCCTGATGAATTGCTCAGCACATGCCATTAGCAAATTTAGAATGGGCATATAGACAAATGACGAATTTCAACTTCAGGATTCATAATCAGGGCGAAGGAGAAAGAATAACGAAATGAGAGAATTGTGTGAAAACATTTCTTGTCCCTCTCTTGGTTTGTTATGAGAATGTTCGAGGGGGAGGGGGAAAATTCTGCCAGCCTGAGTTTACCCGAGATAGCTTTGGAATCGGCTGAGAGCCGCAGTGAAGGAGAGGGGTGTGGGGAAAGGGGCAAGGAAATGATGCAGGAGGGGAGGGTGATTATGGAATGCAGAAGAAAGATCTTTGTGCCTCTTAAAAACCCTCTAGGGCCTGGGCATAGAAATACTTGCCTAAAATTATTTGAATCATGGTTTAAAATTGAAATTGAGGCCAAATATAATTTTCATGATCAATTTACTTCACAGGTTTCACAGTTTATGAAATCAGATAGGTATCTCAGGAGATACCTCAGACATATATGGAGGCAAAAAATGTTAGGTATCACCGTGTTCAGTGTCAACTAGTAAATGTATGAAATATTGAAGCTATTCTTAAAATCAAATTTTCGTCTCACAGAGACTTCGTCAGGCGCATTAAGAACAATATTTCTGACGAAAAGGTAGATAAATAAATAAAAAAAAAAAGAGAAAAAAAAAAAAAAAAAAAAAAGAAAAGAAAAAAAAGAGTAAAACTGAACGTGATAGCAAGCGGACGTCTTTTAAAGTCAGTTACAATATTCATGTGTGCGTGGTTAGAAAGGATGGAGGAGAGGATCGGTTTGGGTGGGTGCTGTGAGTGGTAATAAGGGGAGCCGGGTAAGAATGGGAAGATGGAGATATGCAGTACATGAAGACTTGGGGGGAGGGGGAGGTGGAGGGAAGGAGGAGAAGGGGCTGGGGATGGTATGAGGTAGGGTGGAGGGGGTAGGTTATATGACGCACGTCTTTTTGTATGTCCTGTTTCAAGAAGTGATATATTAGACGAGAGAAGGGAAATTGTGTGCCCCTCTCTCTGTCTCAGTCTTTGTTTGTCTGTCTGTCTCTGTGTGTGTCTTTGTGTATCTCTCCTCTCTCTCTCTCTCTCTCTCTCTCTCTCTCTCTCTCTCTGTGTGTGTGTGTGTGTGTGTGTGTGTGTGTGTGTGTGTGTGTAAACGTCAAACGGGATTGTAGCCTGATCAATAATGACCATTTAGCAGAATCTCAAGAATGGAAAAAAAGCTGAAAAAAAATAGCAAGGAGTGCTTGATAGTGCGTGATGAGTGAGTGAGTGATGAGTGAGTGTGTGTGTGTGTGTGTGTGTGTGTGTGTGTGTGTGTGTGTGTGTGTGTGTGTGTGTGTGTGTGTACTCAGCATGCGTAAGCATGTGTGTGCACACAATGATTTGTTTTACTTCATCTTCTCCTCTCCCTCCCCCCCCCCTCTCTCTCTCTCCCCCTCTCTGTCTCTGTCTGTCTGTCTCTCTCTGTCTTTGTCTCTTTCTCTGTCTCTTCTGTCTGTCTGTCTGTCTGTCTGTCTGTCTCTCTTTCTCTCTCTCTCTCTGCGCCCATTTCAATCCCAAACGGCATTCCTCTGCAGCGAAGTGTAGGTCCCTGTGCTGTCGTTGGTTCGGTCACGTTGTCTTGCTCTCTCTCTCAAAACGCGTTTCATCCTTTTGAACTGGGCTGTCCGGTCCGATAAAGACATACATATCTTCTAATCTGCTTGGCTGTGCAAATCCACCCAGCCCCCAAAGGGACCCTCCTGTTAAGGAACAGTACTGCCCTATTCAGTGTTCTTGGCTGTCATAATATGACAGTTGTTTCCCTTATACCTTCATGTTTTTTATACACACACAAACGCACATGCGCGCGCGCTATGATACAGAGAGGAGAGAGACGAGAGAGAGAGAGAGAGAGAGAGAGAGAGAGAGAGAGAGAGAGAGAGAGAGACTTGCACACATACATTTCTTCCTAACTTTCATTTGGCAATCTGTTTCCTTCTCTCTCACTCCTCTGTCCTCCTCTCTCTCTCTCTCGCATCCACTCTCGCCCCCCCCACTCCCCTCCCTCCTCTCTCTCCGTCTCTCTCTCTCCCTCTCCTCCCTCTCATCTCTCGCCCCCTCTCCTCTGCCTCACTCGTCTCTCTCCTCTCTCTCTCCTCTCGTGTGACTGCCTACAGTGAGGGAAAGAAACAACTCGTGAGATTTTACTGGCTATGTCAATCCGCCTGTACAATACATATTCCCCATCTGCCATTCTTTTATGTAACTATTGTTTGTTTATTTATTCTTTATTTATCTATTTATTTTATTTTTTTTTCATTTAATTTTTTTTTATGCTGATGCTGATCGATGAGAATGAGGATGATTAAGATGATGCTACGGATTTCCATTTTCGGTCTGAAGACTACCAGACAGGGCTGTACTCTACGCTTCCTTTCATAATATATCCCGGCGTCAACCAGGCCCCGCAGAGATACACGGCGCCTGCAGTTGCTGGTCAGGAAATTTGAGCAAACTTTCAGAAACGCATCCATTAAAGTGGGATGAAACTCGACTGTGTGGTCCCAGTCTTCCCAACCGAGCCCGCAGCAAACTCAACTCTGGGGTAGGAGCCGGTCGGGGCAGAAAAAACCCACATGGACTTCTGATGGGATTCGAACCCCACGACCCTCCCAGCCGGTGAGACTTCGCCACGGCGGCTGGTATCTATTTATTTATTCATCTATTTATCTATTTATTTTTGCTTGCTTGTTTGTTTACTTGTTTCGCTTTTTGTCCCAAGTATGGTTTGGTGTGGTGTAGCCGTGCAGGGAGGGGATAAGGGGGAAGAATTATAGTTGTATGGGGAGAATTAGATAGTGGAGGGCAGGGGGAGGGAGGGAGGAGGCAGTTACACTCATTGATGTATTCAATCATTGGCACTCTCACAATGTATCATAAATAGTACATTTGCATCACTTCATGTAGGTTTTATCAGTTTTGTTTCTTTGTGTTTACCGTTTTAATATATGTTTTTTTTTTTTCTGTGAAAAGCACTAAAATGTTTTGATTGAAACTGTCAGTACAATACATATAACAGTTCACATATACTCCTAAACGTTTTGTATCAAACGCCAGAAATGCTGCAATCCACATATGCGAATGAAAAAGTTAGACAAAGAAAGGCATGGAAGCAAAAAGAAAGAAAGAATGAAAGAAAGAAAGAAAAAGAACAAAAAAAAAGAAAGAAAGAAAGAAAGAAGAAAAGAAAGAAAGAAAGAAAAAACAACAAAACTTCTCAAAAAGTGAAAGAATGAGGTTGAAGGAAAAAAGAAATAATAGAACATGTGGCACACACACAACACACACACACACACACACACACACACACGCACACCACTTTGTACCTGGAATGGTAAGACATTGTAACTGGTGGTGATCTTGTGGTGACACACGACAATGACGGCATCATTGTTGGTGACAACGACAATGACGGCATCATTTTAATTTTTTTTTTTTGTCATCTTTGTCTTCAAATGGCAATGGCTTGCTCAACTGATTTGTTTCATACTTATATGTTCTTGTTAACATTGTTACCATGCTTACCGTCTGATTATTTTACAGGTCGTTTTTTTTTTTATTAAGCTGTTCAGAAACAGTATCCCTCTACCCCCCCCCCCCCCCTCCCCTCCAATGCAATTCTTCTGACGTCTGTAGCCAACACAAGGAATAATCATAGTCTAGGCTTCCAAAATGTGAACGTAGTAAAGTTGCAGCGCCTTAGTTCTTGCAGATGCACAGTTAATTTGGCTACTCTACCAATAAGTATTAATCAGCTTTGGGGCACAATCTGTCTGTCTGTCTGTCTGTCTGCCTCTCTCTCTCTCTGTCTCTGGTGTGTGTGGGGTGTGTGTGTGTGTGGTGTGTGTGTGTGTGTGTGTGTGTGTGTGTGTTCCGCCAGTTTTGTGAAGTTTTCTTTCAATGTTACTTTAATAATGGGGTAAACATTGGCCTGATAATTTTTTTTAAATATATTTGTAAGTGCATTCCTGTTATCCATTTGGATTTTTTTTGTTTCCTTTTTGTCACGGTCAGGTTCGACCGTGACTTATCATTATTTTTTAAAAATTTTTTTCTTGTCTCCTTCCCAACTGAATGAGAAAAGACACTTGTATGGCCAGACAATTTTTTTTTTGTTCGTTCCCCTCCATAGCTTATGCGGATACGACCGGTTTGGGTGAGCGCGTTTCACGTCTGATGTTAAGCACGTGTATTCTGCCATTCGGTCTCGCCCTCCACGTGAGGCTAGCACCCAGCCGCGTGGGCTAATGTGGTTGGCCAATCGGGGTTTTCCCACTAGCGAAAACAGACTCGACCATCGATTGGGCCGTGCCGATATTTGACAGGGTAGAAGGCAAGAGGGGGCCTAAACGAAGAATCGCACTGGGAGACACAAGGGGCTGAGACACAGAACCCATAGCAGTCGTCCGAGGAGTTTACCGCTTCCGTGACCCGACTTCACTTACCTTCGATGGTCGTGGAGAGAACTTCATTGCCTGGGCCACCAGCACACTTTTCATTAAGTGACGGGTAGGCTGTTACCCATTTTTGGACGGCTCCCCTTCGATGTGGGAGCGCTGCTGACCCTACTGGTCGTCCTGACCACAAGAGCTGATGAGGTAGGAATTAGTACTAAGATCGTAGTGAGCGGTCCACACAAACAGCCATATTTTATGTTGATTAATTGTTTTGATCCTCGCTTTATAATGGTTGTATGGGTTTTCAACGTGAAGATTAACGAGTTATAATGTTGATACGGTCAGAGAATACGCAAATGTGAATGTAAAGGTTATCCTCTGCACGGAGAGCGCGGTGAAGAAAGAAAAGAAAAGAGAAAGACTTCTTTAAAAGAAGAGAGGGGAGAGCAGTCAGAAATCGCAGGAGTGAAGCACCTTTAGCAAGGATTGCGGACCTTCTCTCCTTGCGTTTCTCCCGGGGGCGGAGGGAGGTAGTGTATATGTGAGCTTTTATGTGTAGCCATTCTATCAATGCTCCATTCTCTACTTTCTTTATTCTTCTGACTCTCCCTATGGCATTGAGATTTTGATCTTTGGGAGTGCTGGAGGAGAGGGGGTTTCTCTGGCTGTCGTCTCCTTCTGTGGTCTGGTGAGCGCCTGTGTGTGAGCTTCTGAGCGCGACTGACCTCTCAACCCCACTCTTCCTCCTTAGAATGTCAGGGGACTTGATAACCAGCCTCCCTGTTCAGCTCGGGTTTCTTGGGTCCAAGTAAGCAGCCAGGACACCAGGGCCGTGGGACTGTGACCGTCATTCCTCAGGATCCCAGCGGCAGCCCCGGACGCGAGGGCCACAGAGATGTGACCAACTGCCGGAGACGACGGGGGACGCCCCTCTGGGCCAAACAGCCATAGCAACTGGACACGAAGTCCCTGGACTGTCCCAGAACCGTACCATGTCACTTATCCTGAGGGAGAGATAAGTGCTGTGTGCGTGTGACAGAGGGGTGTATGACTGAATCTTGTACTTTCGTTTCTTCTTTTGTCTTTAAATCGTCTGTCCTTTCGTTTGCTCTCTCCTCATCGTCATACATGTTTTAGTTCCTCTCTTTTCAAGCCCCTACCCCCATATTTCTTTCATCCCGGACTTAGTGGGTGTTAGGTTAGGAATGGCGAGGGGGGTGTACTTGGGAAATCTTTCCATTTTTGTTAGGCGTAGCTAGGTTGTCCCGCCATCTATATTCGATGATTCATCTGTTTGAAGAACTAAAAGAAGTGTGAATGCGAAAATGTTTGTGGTCTGCTGTTGGGCGACGGCCTTTGGGGGAAACCTTTAGACCTGGACGTGACCACTTCTAGGGAATGTTTTTCAAAATGTATTCTGTTGCTAATCGTTTGAGTGAATTAACTTTATCGTCACCATTATCATTATTATTACTGTTATTATTATTATTACTATTATTATATCTATTATTTTCTGATTATCATCATATTATTACTATTATTGTTGTGTGTTGTTGTTAGTAGTAGTAGTAGTAGTAGTAGTAGTAGTAGTATTTCTGATATTAACATTGTTGTTGTTGTGTTGTTGTTCCCCTCTCCTTCACTTTTCAGAGAAATTTTCTCAAATTAATGTAAGAAGCAGCTTACTTTTCTTTGTCAAGTATACCGTTAAGCATCGTTTTCTCTCTATACGTTTGAATGGTGCCTATTTCGTGGTCATAAACAGACCTTGATGCGTGCAGCCCGGGACTCCAGTGCTATCCCTGGGGCACTGACATTGTAAGCACTTCACGAAAGCTGAGTTTATCCGAGAAGGAAATAATAATAAGAAGACGAAGACGAGGAAGACGAAGAAAGACGACGACGACGACGACGACGACGAAGAAGAAGATGGTGATGATGATAATGATGATGATGATGATGATGATGTTGAGAAGGGGGGAGGAGGACGGACCGACCGACGACGACGACGACGAAAAAAACAATATTTGTTACGCACCTCAAGTGACATGTTTTGACTCGTGCTGGGAGTTTAGTTACTGGCTCGAGTAGCAAAACATTTTACATAGGATCACTAAATCTTTTTAGTGGGCACATTTCAATGGTGGTTTGTGAGTCACTGATCTCGATTTGTCAATGTATACTTGCTTAGGGGGTAAAACGGGCGTGTGCTATTGTACGATGTGTTGTTTGTATAAAGAGGTGTCGATTCATGGGACCTGGACAGATCAATATTAAGTTCAAGTGATGCTGCATCCATCATGGTAAGGAAGACATGCATCCAGTGAAACATTTCTGACTGGTTTCTACAACATGAATTTCTACTTGGATGGCTTTTTGCTCATTTCTCACAGATATTCGTATCCTTATGTATGAGTTAAATATTCACTGAATTCAATGTTTCTTAAGTATTAACAAACACAAAGGTATACTCACAAATGGTGAGATCTATACGAAGTAAGTTAAAGCCCAGGGAGTGCCATAGTGACAAACTTGCCTAATAGGCCAGGTTTAGGGAAAAGATTTGTGCAAGTAATACGGAACTGTGGATAACTTACGTAACGTGTTTTTTTTTTTTTTTTTTTTTTTTTTTTTTTTGTACTGTTGACGTAAAGTTAGACGATCACAATGAATTCCATTTTCCATATTCACTCAGACAAAATATGGCAGCATTATGCCTCTACAGTCTTACAGAGAAGAAGCCGAATGAAAGCAAAGACAAGTCAGGATAAAAAAGACAAATGTGTCTGGGGGAATCTGGAGAGAGAGAGAGAGGAGAGAGAGAGAGAGAGAGATGGGAGAGAGAGAGAGAGAGCGAGAGAGGAGAGAGAGAGAGAGAGAAATCTTCCATTGCAGAAGCTCAAAAGAACTGTCGGAAAAAAAGCTGAAATTGAAACAAAATACCAAATTGGAGAACAACATTTATTTCAGTATTTTCAAAATTGATTATCTCAAATAGATTTTGCACATGTGATTGCTTTTGGGGAGTTAAACATTAGCTCCCTGAAATTGAACTGAAAATATCTAAACAACAACAACAAAAAAAAACAGTTACTAAAACTATAGCAGGATTTATACTAGATAAGTACACTACAAAATTGTCAGCGAATCAAACCTTCAAGGAAGCTGCACATCAATCAATCA
>JADBJO010033912.1:0-7500 GCA_016801955.1 Conus betulinus
ACCGAAGGGGGGTGAAAAGAATGTAACGAAGGGGTCACCCAATCGCCCAATGTGTGAAGGTCAAAAGGCAATGCGTTCACCCGGTACGGACGACGGAATTATTAGTTTCAGATACAACACCTCCTTGTCATTTCGAACTTTTGTATTGAAAACAAGGACAATTTTTTCTTCACCAGTCAAAGTATAGCAAGATATTACGTCCCAATTAAATGCATACAACATGAACTATACTAGTAGAAGGGTCGGAATGTATTCATGAAAAAGGCACTGTCAAAAGTTGGTGAGAGCAACCGCCTTGCTGCAGATGGTTATCATCGCGATTCCTGGCAAGGTCGCGGTGGGTCTGATTCTTACCATGAGCCATTTGGTTTGTGAGCTTTTCTTTGCGTCCCGACCGGCTCCTATCAAGAGCTACGTTTGCATACGCTCAGTAAGATAGGAAGATTGGTCAGACCGCCACGAGTCCTAGTATTCAAACACACATTGTGAGTAGCGGCATCTGTGTATACAGATCAACTACAAAAACTAAAAAAACACGACAATAACCCATCTGATAATCGATGAGTTACAGATCGACACACCGTAAGGGTGGGCTGGTAGCTATAGGTTGTGTGTCAAGTCTCGTCGGAGCCTGTTTTAGCGTCCGGGTGATTAGTGGAAGAAATATGCCGGGTGAAAGACGACGATCACTAAACCCATCATGGGAAACACAAGCCGAAGGTGACAACCCTTGCCATTATAGGCAACACACATCATAACCCTTAGTCGCGCCATCACATGTAATCAGACATCAAACAAAATATCATCAAAAAGAAGCAGGGAAACGCCCGAGTCGCTACTCTCAAGACGTCTCAGGAGACCTCAGTTCGTATGGTCCCCCGTCGATAGGGTCTAGCGCGCGTTGGAGAGTGCGAGGTCGGGACGGCCGCAATCTGGCCATAATTCCAGCAAGTACAAACAATCCTTGACTGTTTGTGGGGGGGGGTTGGGGGGGATTCCTCCGGTTGAGTCTCTCACTCATCTGCGTTTGCTGCAGAAGAAGCGGTGTCCTGTGGTGCAGGAGAGAAAAAAACTAATATAGATACGCGAATTCGTAAAGAGACGGATCGAGTACTGTCAAGAACACCACGAGCTGAACAGCCAACTGAGTGATCACGAGTAACAGGCGCGTAAAAAGGATTCTCAACATGGGTGGTTGCTCAGTAGCGAGCCTGAAAGCCACTAGAACTACTCCCTGCTGGAAATGCGCGTCCCGAGGGGCGGAAGGGTGTACGGGATGTCACGAGACGTGGCGGCGAAAAGCTCCACCTGTGAGAGCCGTGGCCGGTTCCTGAAAAAGGACGTACCTTGACCTAACAACGAACAGGGACTGAAGGGATCAAGAGAGAAAATGTGGTGCGGTACCGGCCAAAATAATGAAGTACACGGAATGCGCGAAGTGCCGGAAAGAACTTGGCTTAATGTCGGGTGCCCGCTAACAAAAGAACGAAACTTAAAGATGTACTCCCAATGGGATTCGACACCATGGCACTCGGTAATGGGCACGGGTAGGGCGAAGGACACATAAAAGTGCGAAACGGCTACACCCGGGCTGTGTAGAGATCCTGTAGTGGAGCGGCAAAAACGGTGCCGTCTGGCGGTATTAATAAGGATGAGCAGGGTTACAGATCAAAAGCAAGATGAGATGTTAGAGCTCCAACACTGTGACCCGGGGGGTGACAACGGTGAGGCGCAAGCGTAGTGGGGCTGCATTACAATAGTCAGGGCGTGGGATGCATAGGACTGCCGACTGCAGGTCTTGATAACGCGGTGCCGGAAGGTGTCACAAGGCCTTCTCCGCCGGCAGCTAACAAAATCCAGGCTCTGCTACACCCTGCAGAACCCCGCCGGATTGAACCCCAAGGCCATCTGAGGCGGAGGGACTACGAGAACAATCCGGGTGCTGTGGGGACTGTGGCACGGATGGGGTAAGGCATAAGATTAGCCAAAGGCAGATAAGTGTAGATTCCGGCCTACAAGAGGTGGCTAGAGTAAAGGATGAAGGCAACAGAAAGAAAAGAGAGAAACGAAACAGAAAAACAAGACACCCAAGAGAATCAAGAAAACGGATCGCAAAAATAACTTCAGTGACATGAATCTTCGATGCAGGGGAGGTGTGGCAGCAAATACGGAAAGTGACGTGGGTGACGCGGACGGAGAAGATAATGTCCAAAAAACAAATGAACGTAGGCTAACGCCAATGGCAAGATATTGTCAATAAATATAACAAACAATAGTGGGTCACAGTGGCAGGTTTAGCCGCGGAAGGAGGATCAATAAAACGTTCTAACAACAACAGTGTGAGGGAGAAGAGCGATGTGAAGGGGCAAATAGGAAAATACACCATGAATCCAAGGAACGATCTAACACATCATAAAGTGGTTTCATAAGTGTAGTGTTTATAAAGACTAGTAAATCAGACAGGATAAGACGTAGCTGACGGTAGAACGTCGTGGAACAAAACCTGGCGAACGAACAAGGGCGAAGTAGAATAAGAGAACGGGAAGGGAGGAGATGGAGAGCGGCGGTTGATGTCAAAGTAAGCCAGAAATTGAAGAAGAGTGTTCAACTCGGATGCGAGAATGTGTGGTCTCGAATTGAAATACCAACAACGTACTTAGGACCGGTGTCGCACAACAGCTCGCTATTCAACATATAAAAGAACAAGAGAGGTTCCCTTTCGCCTTTCTGCCTGCTGTCCTTCTGCTCTGTGTTGTGCTGCGTGTGTGTGTGTGTCGTGCTGGTGGGTATGCGACGCACCACCTGCCGCGCACAACTGTGTTTGTGTATGTTGGCGTTGTGCTGTGTGTGCGATGTGTCTGTGTGCGTCGGGGAAGTGTGTGTGGGGTGGGGCTGGAGCAGAGTCAGAGAGAGAGAGAGAGAGAGGAGAGAGAGGAGGGATTCACAGAAACGTCAGAGACAGATATACACTAAAAACAGTAAGAAGTACAGAACAGTAAGAACCGGTGGGAGGCACGACTCCCACACTCGGGTAATATTTTCAAGTATTACCCGAGTTGGAGGGAGCGCCTGAAGAAATTAATTCCTAGAAGAGACATCCCATGGGTCATCTGGGGACTACATCCATAAATGGATCCTTCAAAACAGGACTGATATGCATCGCCATTATGCCTAAATGATAGAAAAACGCGGGATATCATCTAGAAGGGGGACCGAAGCATACTAACAGTGGCTACTCGAGGGCAAAAAACAAATGTACATAACTAGAGAGGGACTGAAGAACTCGTTTCTGACTAATATCTTAGTGTATGAGCATTCTGGGCATGAATGCTATTTATACGTCCCTTCTAAAAAGTCTCAAATAAATCCCGAGATGACAATGGGAAACCAATAAATGTTACGTGGAAAATGTTTACACATACCACACACACGAACAAAAATTCGCATACACTTGAGCCCGGAGCGGCGGAACTTTGAAGGGTTGGTTTTGAAAAAGCGTAGCACAACCACAAGGGAATAAAAACCCTGAAGATAAGGCCTCTTTAATGGGGTGGATAACCCAATAACCAAAAAAGCGGACATTATCCAAAATCCCGCATGCACGGAGGGTGGTCGCCTCAGCACGCCAATCCGGAGAGGAGGCAAATAAATTGGATTGGGCAGCCCTGTACCTGTGCGGGGTCAGAAGGTCTCACAGGAATTGGGTAGAAGATGCAGAGAAATCCTCAAGGACCGGCAAAAAATAGATGAATACGAAAGCGCCCGGCCACCAGTCACGGAAGGCGGCTTAGACGGAGAAGGGGGAAGGGATCCCCTCCGCAAGCAGACCAGGGGTGGTTGAACGGTCCTTTTAATATTAATATAAAAAATTATCTGTACCTTAGTTTATTTTTAAACAAACTAAAATTCTAAATGTCTACCACTCTTAAAAGTCCTGATAAGCAGCGACAGTATTTCCTACCAAAACCCCACCAAAGATCATATTTTTCGGTGCCAAGGATTATTGAAATCGATCAAACTCGTGCAGACTTATTCCCCATGAGAATAAAATACGAATTTACCGAAAGACATCGAAAAAAGGGTCAACTATAGGGGGCTCAAAAGGGGCAGCAAGAATCAGAATACTCAGTGGAGGGCACTAATGATTTAATTCTTCTGCTTTGTCAGGTATTACAATCCTGAGTTTGCATAAGCACATGCGTGGGGAAATATTCCTGCCAAAGGAAGCACTGTCGTGGAGGAAACACACAAACAAGCAAGCCTAGAACTTGAAAAATATAGAAAATAGGAAGATAAAATGGATTAAGACAACCGGTAGATATACACGAAAAGAAATTAAGGTGAACTAAACAAACCAAGATATTATTGAGGCGCTGCAATTATACGACTGCCGAAAAAGTCGGGAGAAAGATAGTATAGTGTGTGCACTACGAACAGGGGGGAACACGACCACAAGGCTCACTAACACAGTACAGAAATGTACCCATGCGCAGCAGCAGGGGAAACTGCACCAACACTCATAGGCACAATGAGGGGAGGGAAAAACGAAAACACATAGTAAACGTACTAGAGGCCGGGGCAGAAATAGTCTGAGAAATGAGACCAGTGGGGCGGGAGAGGGGGTAGGAGGGGGAAAAAAGAAAGGAAAAGGGGGTAAAAAGAAAGAGAAAAAGGGGGCCCAAGGCGTGCGACAGGTAGAGGGAAGAACAGGGAAAAAAAAAGTAACTCGTAACGTCGAAGAATAGAAAAAAGGAATGGAGGGAAAAAGGAAGACAACAGGGAAGAAGGAATCAACCCTACGAAGTGCAAGAGGGAACAGACAAGTGCGTGAGCTAAGGACAGAGGCTCGGGCATCGACAATACACTACATCCCCCCCACTCACTGCGTGATCCTGAGTTATTTTGCATTGCGCTATTCTTTCCTTTCCTTCATCTCTCCCTTTCCTCTTTCCCGGTTAACATCGCTCATACCAATCACGTGTCTCTCTACCTCTAAATATAGAAACTCTATTCGTAACTGATCAGAAACAAAGATCACGTCAGTACCCGACCACTGCCCGGATAAACAATGAACATGAGTCACTTGAATTTAGGATATATATATATATATATATATCATATCCTACTAATATATAATAACGTGCGCACCAAGAAGGGGAGCGCCATACCAATTTAAAACAGGTTTTGAATGGAAAAAACACGGACCTACAAAATGTTTCGAGCCAAATGCTCTCCTCAGGGTATACAATCTGGGCGCGCCACCGGTGTTATATAGTGTGGTGTGTGGGCGTGTGAGCTCTGTACGTGTGGCACGTGGCCTGTAGTTTTTTTTTAATCTTTTGGGGCGCGTTTCAGGGGGAACGTGCCAAGGAATGGAGCATTGACAAGGATTTCCATTTATGCCTGCAATTGTTTTTATCACTTCTACTTTTAGAGTTCAGGGATGCTAGATGGGTTTACATATATCAGCCACTTTTCTCTAGTACATAAATTGCATTTTTTTTTTTTTTTTAAGAAATGTTGTTTTGTATGGTGTTGTTCTCTTTTTCTTTCTTTCTTTTTTTTTTTTTGATAATTTTCCATGATATGTTGTAAACTATTTTTCAAGAAAACAGATTACGACATATCATGGAAAATTATAAAAAGAACAACATCATACAACAACATTTCTAAAAAAAAATGCAATTTATGTACTACAGAAAAGTGGCTGATATTATGTAAACCCATCTAGCATCCCTGAACTCTAAAGTAAACACGATAAACAATTGCAGGCATAAATGGAAATCCTTGTCAATGCACCATTCCTTGGCACGTTCCCCCTGAACGCGCCTCCCCCCCCCCCGCCAAAACAAACCAACACCCCCCCCCCCCCCCCCCCCCCCCCAAAAAAAAAAAAAAAAAAAAAAAAAAAAAAAAACCTACAGGCCACGTGCCACACGTACAGAGCTCACACGCCCACGCACCACACTATATAACACCGGTGGCGCGCCCAGATTGTACACCCTGAGGAGAGCATTTGGCTCGAAACAATTTGTAGGTCTTATTTTTCCATTTCAAAATCCTATTTTAAATTGGTATCAATATATATATATATATATATATATATATATCGTGTGTGTGTGTGTGTGTGTTCAAAAGCTAAAGGGAATAACAAAAAGCTATGGATCAGTTAAAAAAAAAAAAAAGGGGGGGGGGGGTTGTTTTTCTGAGATGATTGGAAGGATGAGAAGAGAATTAGAACTATAGAGAATAAAAAAATTGTTCCATGAGAGAGAGAGAGAGAGAGAGAGAGAGAGAGAGAGAGACGGACAGACAGACAGACAGACAGAGAGCTCCAAAGGTTTCAGTATGAAGACATGAAGACGAGGGATTGAGGCATGACGATTAGTGGTTATGAAAGAGATGAGTATTAGCTGACAAACGCGAGTATAATTATGTGCTCTCTTTAAAAAAAAAGAATATTTGTCTCATGGATTTTGCTCTTGTGCTCTTTTTTCATGAGGACTTTTTTTTCTCTCTCTCTCGGACTATCAGGTGGTGTTTCTTTTCCTCGTTTTTCCGTCCTTTCTTTCTTTTCCTTTGCATACAGGAATATAATCATATTTAAATTGAAATTTTGACTTTTTTTCATGGACCAAACATTTAGAAAAAAAAAGGAGGAAAGAACAGTTTTTAGAGAGGAAAAACGGATTACAATAAACGAGGAAGACAGAAGAATGACAATTCAGTCATAGCTGACTCCTCTGATTTCGTCTGTTCATCCAAGTATCTGTACAGTGCTAACCTGTCTACTTGCAGTGATGTCGTCATTATACTCCACCCATGTATCTTGCTCTGTGTTATTTTTATTCGAATAGTCACTGTACACTCATGCACTACTCTTCCTCTCTCCCTTTCCCTCTCTCTCTCTCTCTTTGGTCTGTGCAACCATGTCCTTTTTTTTTTTTAACGAGAACATTCATCCCACATACTTTCGTACGATGTCCTTCATAAGAACATTCGACTCAACGGCTTCTACACAGTCATTGTACTTTCGTCGCACGAACATCTATAAATCAGCATCAGGGCATTTTTAGATGTGACCTTCCGTGGGTGATACATTACGCTACAAGACAAATACACCTGTAAAACAGCACACATTGCTGAAGTCTGGGTGTCAAAAATACACACTGTGTAAGTTTACGGATGTGTGTCGAAGGCACGCTCTGTAGAAACCTACGGCAGTTCTCTCTCTCTCTCTCTCTCTGATTTATGCACAAAACTGTGCAGCTGGGCGGCTCGGTGAGACGATGTGTGCGTATATGCGTGTGTGAGCAAGTGCGCCCGTAGGTAGAAAACCCGAACGTTCCTTCTCGTTGTTTAAGCAAACACAAAGGCTCAAAATCCAAAGGATCGTTCCTTTCAATATTCAAATGATAACTATAGCGGTCGGAAAGGCAAGGGAATTTACCTTTGTGCAGGCAAAAATATGGCCCCAAATAAATTTCAGCTTCTGGCTCC
>JADBJO010033912.1:12500-14084 GCA_016801955.1 Conus betulinus
TATATATACATGTATATATATGTATATATATTATATATATATTAATCAAGTCACGAAGACTATCTTAAAAGAATACATACAAGCAAAAGGGGAACAGAAATCGGAAAAAAAGGAATCAGAATAAAACAAGCCATGGAGAAGGGCAGGGAATAAGAGGAGATTGAGACTGCTACATGCACACTCGTTAAAAAAAAAAATTAAAAAAAAAAAATTTATTAAATTAAGAAAGAAAAAAAAAAAACCCTCTCAAACTAGTCAAAGGGTTGAAAGGAGAAGAGAGAGAGAGAAGAGAGAGAGAGAGAGAGAGAGAGAGAGAGAGATAGAGAGAGAGCGAGAGACTCCAAAGCGCCTATATCAACCGTTGCATGGAAAACGGCGATCCCTTCTTCCCGCCGCGCATCACCAAACCGATTTTCCCCCGTTTTAACCTTCCGCGTCTGTCAAACCCGAAAACACCACGCACCTACCAACAATACCCATAGCTCGATTCACGCCTCGATTTTCAATGCCCTCACAAACCATCAGCCGGGGACCATTCGCGGGGGTAATCTCCCGAGCTGCTGACTTTTCCGCCCTTGGGTTCTTTCCCGTCCCGCAGGGCTTTTAACTGTCACCAGACGGGTTGGGGAGCGCCAGGTGGCAAGGCTTCATTCACGGCGATTTTCTTCCGCTTGGGTGCAAGTGGAGGCCGTTTGTGTGAGCGGCGTGAAGTTACCGGGCTACCCCTTGATACAAATCTGGCTCATAGACGTTTCGAAGATATCTGTTTGAGGAACGGGTTATGAGAGAGGGAGAGGGCGAGAGCGAGAGAGAGGAGAGAGAGAGAGAGAAGAGTTTTCACATTCACACACAGCACGCCTTTACGTGCGATAGCGCGCCCGCACGCGCACAATATCGCCTTAGCCACACACACCCACACACACACACCACACAACACCACACACACCACACACCACACAGAAGAGTTTGCACATCACACACACAACGCACGTTTTTCTTTACGTGCGCATAGCACTCCCGCACAAATGCGCGCCCACACACACATATAAGACACTCGCTGTATGCATCGCAACAGTCACTCACTCACGCACGCACGCGCAGACCTGCACAACATGCAGGCGCCCCACGCACACACCCGAGAGCGATAGAGAAGAGGATAGAGATATATAAGAGAGAGAGAGAGAGAGGTAGAGAGAGAGAACGAATTAGCCACACAAACGGCTACTTACAAAACATGCACTGAATGTCTTTTTGCAAAACATCCATTCAAATTCCGCGCATATCTAATTTAAGCAAATGGCATTGTCAATTTTGATGAAGAGATTAAAAGACGTCTGAAGCCCTACAGCTTTTAACAATACAACTTAAGTGAACCTAACGTAGGAAACCATGATATTACTCTTCCTAACAGACTATTGAAAACATCGCATGCTATTTACAATGAATGTACTTCTTCACGACCGATCTGATATGTGTTAATTACGGTGTTCGTCGTCTTGTTGTATCCTGGTGTTGGGTGGTGGGGGGGCTGGGTGGGGGGGGGGGGGGGGAGGGGTTGGGGGGGGGGGGGGGTGGGGGGGGGGT
>JADBJO010033913.1:5000-14079 GCA_016801955.1 Conus betulinus
AGTGACAGTGTATGCTTATTTCTTTTCAGCCAATATTTAGCTTATCCGGCGTAACAGGTTTAACAGGCCGTCCAGTTCTCCAGTACCAGTCATGGAAAAATTTGGGGGGAGTTTGACTTATCACGAAAGTTTCACTTATCCAAATATTTAATTTCTCCACAAAGTTTTACGTTTAGGAACGGTTTCCCGACATTTTCAGCTATCCAAAGTTTCATTTATCCAGTGTTCATTGAAGTGGTGAGTGTACCATCGTTGTGAAATCAGCGGGAATGTATAAGGCATTCTCTATGATTAAACAACTAATCCACACTTTGTCCACTGCTAACATGATGTCCAGCAGAAGAAACTGCCCATGATGTATTCCGTCACCAGACAATCACGGTGTTTTTTTGCTTTTTTTTTTTTTTTCCTTCACTTTTTAATTTCTGGAATGCGTTTGTCGTGCGCTTAAAAAGTATTCGTAATGTTATATCTTTGAGGATACTAAGAAGATTTACAATAGTTAAAACAAACAAACAAACAAAAACAAACAACAAAAAAAACAAACAACAGAAACAACAACAACAACAACACACAACAAAACCGGAACAGAAATCATCAAAGTTCCGGACATAGACCGTGCTCAGGACTGATGACATCAAATAAAGCACAAATACGTACAGGAAATGACGTATAAAAAACATACGTATTCATTTTTTTTTTTTTTTTTTTTTTTTTTCAAATTTGACGTCATCAGTCCTGAAGACGGTTTGTGACCGAAATGTTGATTTCTGTTGTTTTTGTGTGTGTGTGTGTGTGTGTGTGTGTGTGTGTGTGTTCTACCGTAAATCTTCCGAGTATCCTCAAAAACAATTTGTTTTGTTGAAACAGAAGATCAGCAGTCAAAAATCATTTGTATTATTCGTGATGTTAGTGCAGATGAGTCTGGGGGTTAAAAAACAAAAAGTGCTGAGAAGGAGATTCGAACCCGGGGTCTACAATCCTCTGGACTGGGAAGCCGGCAACTGCCACACCGTTACTTAGGCCATCCCTGCCCTGCATGCATGGCGAACGTTACAGCTGATTGAACGCAGCCCTAACTCTGCCCGCCTATGCTTTAGCACGCCCGTATTTCTATCAATGCGTTTGGCAGCTGACAATTCCTTTCACGACTTTTTTTTTTTTTTTTTTTTTTTTTTTTTTTCTTTTTTAGAAAGGGGGAATGGAGGGTGACAAACCTCAATGTTGAATCATACGCGGTTTGACGACAATGCCAACAAAAGGGGATATAACAGACGGGGGGAGGAATAGCCCTCCCAGGAGAATAGGGAGGGGGTGGTGGGGGGGAGGGAGAGAGGGTTCTGGTGTGTGTGTTTGTGTGTGTGTGTGTGTGTGTGTGTGTTGTGTGTGTGTTGTGTGTTCGTCACCGCACGTATGTGTGTGCGTGCGTGCGTTTGTGCGTGCGTTTGTGCGTGCGGTGTGTGTGTGTGTGTGTGTGTGTGTGTGTGTGTCTGCCAATGTTTGTGCGAAGCATCATGGGTGCTTGGTGCTGACAGAAATTACGCGCATGCAGGAACCCCATGAATAGGTGAGCAGGAATGAAGCCATCCACAAGAAAGACACGAGGTGTTTTCCCTGAAGGAAGGGATGTGGCATGCAGTCTCTGATTTGGAAGAAGGCTGAAGTCATCCAGAAGGAGAGGGGAGCTAGGGGGAAGTCTGGAGTCATTCACATTGACAGGCGACTGGCCTGAAGTCATCTGCAAGGAAGGATGCTGGAGATGTGGAGTCGGCTACACTGAACGGTGAGGGCGCGTGGAGTCATCCACAGGGAAGGTGAGGGGGCGTGAAAATCATCCACAGGGAAGGGTGAGGGCGCGTGGAATATACACTAGGCTGGGTGAGGGGGGGGGGAGAGGGGGCTTGGGATTATGCACAGGGAAGGGTGAGGGGCCGTGGGATCATCCACAAGGCTGGGTGAGGAGGAGGGGGGGGGGGTGGGGATCATCCACAAGGCTGGGTAAAGGGGGGGGGGGGCGTAGAATCATCCACAGGGAAGGGTGAGTGGTGGGGGGCGTGGAATCATCCACAGGGAAGGGTGAGGGGGCGTGGAATCATCCACAGGGAAGGGTGATGGGGCGTGGAATCATCCACAGGGAAGGGTGAGGGGGGGTGTGGAATCATCCACAGGGAAGGGTGAGGGGGGGGGGCGTGGAATCATCCACAGGGAAGGGTGAGGGGGGGGCGTGGAATCATCCACAGGGAAGGGTGAGGGGGGGGCGCGGAATCATCCAAAGGGAAGGTTGAAGGGGGGGGGCGTGGAATCATCCACAGGGAAGGGTGAGGGGGGGCGTGGAATCATCCACAGGGAAGGGTGAGGGGGGGGGGGGGGGCGTGGAATCATCCACAGGGAAGGGTGAGGGGGGGGCGTGGAATCATCCACAGGGAAGGGTGAGGGGGGGGGGGGGGCGTGGAATCATCCACAGGGAAGGATGTGGAGGCGTGGAATCATCCACAGGGAAGGGTGAGGGGGGGGCGTGGAATCATCCACAGGGAAGGGTGTGGAGACGTGGAATCATCCACAGGGGAAGGGTGAGGGGGGGCGTGGAATCATCCACAGGGAAGGGGTGCGGGTGAAGGTGGGGGGGGTGCGTGGAATCATCCACAGGGGAAGGGTGAGGGGGGGCGTGGAATCATCCACAGGGAAGGGGGTGTGGAGGGTGTGGAATCATCCACAGGGAAGGGTGAGGGGGGGGGGGCGTGGAATCATCCACAGGGAAGGGTGAAGGGGGGGCGTGGAATCATCCACAGGGAAGGGTGGGGGGGGGGGGGGGGGTGGGAATCACCCACAGGGAGGGTGTGGAGGTGTGGAATCGTCCACAGGGAAGGGTGAGGGGGGGGGGGGCGTGGAATCATCCACAGGGAAGGGTGTGGAGGTGTGGAATCATCCACAGGGAAGGGGTGAGGGGGGACGTGGAATCATCCACCGGGAAGGGTGAGGGGGGGGCGTGGAATCATCCACAGGGAAGGGTGTGGAGGCGTGGAATCATCCACAGTGAAGGGTGAGGGGGGGGGCGTGGAATCATCCACAGGGGAGGGTGTGGTGGGGTGGAATCATCTACAGGGAAGGGGTGTGGAGGTGGAGGTGGGAATCATCCACAGGGAAGGGTGAGGGGGGGGGGGGCGTGGAATCATCCACAGGGGAGGGTGTGGAGGCGTGGAATCATCCACAGGGAAGGGTGTGGAGGTGTGGAATCATCCACAGGGAAGGGGTGTGGAGGCGTGGAATCATCCACAGGGAAGGGGTGTGGAGGCGTGGAATCATCCACGGGGAAGGGGGTGAGTGGGGGGGCGTGGAATCATCCACAGGGAAGGGTGTGGAGGCGTGGAATCATCCACAGGGAAGGGTGTGGAGTCGTGGAATCATCCACAGGAAGGGTGAGGGGGGGGCGTGGAATCATCCACAGGGAAGGGTGTGGAGGTTGGAATCATCCACGGGAACGGGTGTGGAGGTGTGGAATCATCCACAGGGACGGGTGAGGGGGGGCGTGGAATCATCCACAGGGAAGGGTGAGGGGGGGGGGCGTGGGAATCATCCACAGGGAAGGGTGTGGAGGTGTGGAATCATCAACAGGGAAGGGTGTGGAGGTGTGGAATCATCCACAGGGACGGGTGAGGGGGGGGGGGGGGGGCGTGGAATCATCCACAGGGAAGGGTGAGGGGGGGGGGGCGTGGAATCATCCACAGGGAAGGGTGTGGAGGTGTGGAATCATCCACAGGGAAGGGTGTGGGAGCGTGGAATCATCCACAGGGAAGGGTGTGGAGGTGTGGAATCATCCACAGGAAAGGGTGTGGAGGCGTGGAATCATCCACAGGGAAGGGGTGGAGGCGTGTGGCCACACACATAGTTTGATGAAATGAGACTGAGTCTGAACGTAAGTCGTGGAACAGAGGTCACTAGTGGTCACTGCTTGGCAAGGTCAGTATGATAAGGTCAGAAACAGTACGTATTGTGGAGCTTTATTGTTGACCTCTTCAAATCGGGGAATCCAAACATCACCCAAACGTGCCAATAACCATCTGCTTTCCACAATACACACGCACACATACGCACGCACGCACGCATGCGCGCATGCACGCACGCGCACGCACGCGCACACATGCACACAAACTAGGCACAGAGTTGGACAACGGAGTTACTAAACTAAGGCTTTGTAGCAAACAAATAGAAAGAAAAATAGATGACGCAAAAGGACAAAAGCCAAAAGAAAAGAGAGACACGCAGACACAGAAAGAGAGACAGACAGACAGACAGACAGAGACAGACAGACGGATACAAACACGGATAGACAGAGAAAGACAGAGACCGGCAGATAGAGAGAGACAGAGAGAGAGAGAGAGAGAGAGAGAGGAGAGAGAGAGAGAGAGATGAGAGAGAGAAGGACAAGTGATGGACAAAACATGCGTGCCCCGCGCCGTCCCGTTGTGCAAGTTAGGTGCTCGTAGTAGACATGTTCCAGACAGCTGCTGCCTCTGATCTTCAGTGCCAGAGAAACGTCGCTCATACACATGAATGTGTGTCTGGCTGGCTGTGAAAGAAATCCAATAAAAACGCAAGCAGCCTTCGCCTTCTATTGTGCATGCAGTTCTTATCCATGTCGCAAAATTTTCCGACCATTCCGTCAAAAGACGCAGAGTTCTCAACAGGGCAACTTACTACTTAAACCGTCTCTCTCTCTCTCTCTCTCTCTCTCTCTTCTCTCTCTCTCTACTCTCCTCTCTCTCTCTCTCTCTCTCTCTCTCTCCCCTCTCTCTCTGTGTGAGTGGTGTGTGTTGTGTGTGTGTGTGTGTGTGTGTGTGTGTTTGTATGCGTGTGCGTGCGTGTGTGCGTGCGTGTGTGTGTTTGTGCGTGCGTGCGTGTGTGCGTGCGTGCGTATGTGCGTGCGTGCGTGCGTGTGTGTGCGTGTGTGTGTGTGTGTGTGTGTGTGTTTCTGACTGGGGGCTCCCACTAAATCTTATGTCTTGAGGGCCAGCTCATCGAAAATGTAGAGGACTAAAGGGAATAAATAAAAAGATTTAAAAAAAAAAAAAAGGGGGGGGGGCGGATGAGGGGCGAGAAAAAGGAAAGAAAGAAAGAACGAAAAACAAAAAAAATTGAGAGGAACAAGGAAAAGAAAGAACCCGAACTAAAAAAAATAGAGAGAAAAAGAAAAAAATGGAAAGAAAGGAGAAAGAAACAGAAAGAGAGGGGGGACGAAAGAAAAAAAAGGAAGGAAACAAAGAAAAGAAGGAGGGCAAAGACAAAAGCAAAAGAAAAAAAAAAAGAAAGGAAAATAATGTATATAGAAAGAAAATAAAGAAAAAGATAGAAAAGATAAAAGTTAGAAAAAAAGAAAGTTAACGAAGAAAGAAAGGAAAAAATGAGTACGTAAGAAAGAAAGGAAGGAAGAAGAAAGAGAGTGAGTAAGTAACTAACTAAGAAAACAAGAAAGAACAAAGAGAGGAAAAGAAAGAAAGAAGGAAAAGAAAAAGAAATGAAAAAAAAAAAAAAAGAAAAAAATGAAAGAAGAACCCCCCCCACAAGATCATCAGAAAAAGAAAAAAATCCAAGTCACGTGAAAAGACAGACTAAAGGATGAACACCTTCCACACAGAAGTGACATTTTTCGTGTGTTGTGTGAGTGTGTGTGTGTGTGTGTGTGTTTGTGTGTGTGTGTGTGTGTCGGATTCACTCGCTGGTCTGACCGGAACGCCCACGCAAATATTTAGCTGTTTTCTTACACTGCTGTTTAAAGCGTCAGGCAGATTGATCAGATCGCCCAGACGACACGTCCGTCCCTCGCCACCTCCACCCCCCCTCCACCCTCGTCCGTCCCTCGCCACCCCCCACCCCCCCCCCCCCCCCCCCCCCCCCCCCCCCCCCATTTCCATTTTCCCCTCCTCTTCCCCGACACACCGCTCCAACCTCCAGCCTCCTCTTCCTCTCCTCCTCCTCCTCCCAACTCAACCCCCCCCCCCCCCCCCGTCCGTCCCTGTCCCTGTCTCTTAGAAATGATGTGAGACAGACAGACAGACAGACAGACAGGCAGAGGCAGAGACAGGATGGGGGTGGAGGGAAGGGTGGGGGCGTGGGCAGAGACGGAGAGACCGGACAGAAGGAGAGCGGAAGGAAGGAAGAAGAAGGCAAAGGATGAGGCAACGGAAGGTAGGAGGGAATATTGCACGGGATGGGGGGGGGGGGGGGGGGGGGGGGGGGGGGAGAGAAAGGGATGGAGAAGAACAGCAGAAGGCAGGCAGAAGGATGGAGAGAGGATTGACAGAAGACAAGAAGAGAAAGAAAAAGAAGAGAGAGAGAGAGAGAGAGAGAGAGAGAGAGAGAGAGAGAATGGAATAGGGAGGGGTGAAGGGAACGGGGGGGGGGGGGGGGGGGGCAGGACAGAGAGCCAGAGGTGGTGGGTTGCTGGGTGTGTGGGGGCGAAGGAAGCATTGATCAGATTAATGGCGCCCATTTGCATGAGATAGAGGCTGGCTGAATGAAAGTTATCGATCAGAGACGAGAGGCGGGGGGGGGGGGGGGGGGGAGGGCGGGCGGGCAAGCGGAGGGGGGGTGGTGGTGGTGTGGAAAAGGTGGGTGAGGATGGGAAGAGAGAGAGGGGGGGGGAGGGAGAGAATAGGGGGGGTGGAGGCCGAAGGATGCGTTGCGGCACCCCCTATAGAATTAGTCGCCCTTTAGCCAGGGCCCCAGCGCTTTTGTCGCAAGGGCCTGCTTGCTCTCACAGACTGGTGTGTTTGCCCCCCACCCCCACACCCACACCCCCAGCCCCACCCCCTCTTCTCCCCAACTTCACCACCAGACCTCTCTCCAACCGTCCATCTACCTCCCCACCCCCACCTGGTGTCTCCTTCCCCCCTCCCTCCTCTCCCTTTCCCCCGAGTTCCTGATCCGACCCCCCTCCTCCCCCGCCCTCCTTCCCCCGCCCCGGTGGGGGGGGGGGGGGGGGGCTTAACGCTTAACGCCCGACACGACACGATTTGAAATGTTCGTAGCTTCAGTTACATAAATCCATACATCACCCTGTGTCTTGGTATGGTGATAATTAGGAGAGGTTTCGACACTGAGACGATCCGTTATTGTGTGTATTGTTGATTTGTCTTACAGCCAGTTGCTTTTCCTTATGGCGTTTGCCCTTTTAGGTGGATGTACAATACGCTTATTTCGCAACTTCTCTCGTATTACTCTAACAGTCTGTATAAAATATAAATCAAGCAAACTCTTTCTGTCAACAAACAACTAAAACATTAAAAAAAAAAAAATTCTGTTACAAATAAAATTCGTGCATGAGACTTTTGACTTGTGGATTTTTCTCTCTTTTTGAAGCAAATAATGTACCATACATGAATTCCAGATTTTTTTTTTTTTTTTTGGGGGGGGGGGGGGGGTGGGTGGGGGTGGGGGTGGGGGTTCGTTTTAAATCATTATCGTATGACATTCTGGTAGTGCTCCCGGTTTATAAGTAAATTCACCCCCGTTTTACCAGGGGAGAGAGAGCATGCTGAGTGACATATTAGATTTCGGTGTAGTTTCTTTTGCTTCTGTACACGCGAGCATTTTGCCCAAGACAAAATCCAGAATTTTCGATTCCTCCTCAAAATCTCAGACGCTCTCTCTCTCTCTTTCTCCCTCTCTCATCTCTATCTCTCTCTCTCTCTCTCTCATCTCTGCTCTCTCTCTCTCTCTCTTCGACTCCTCTCTTCCTCTCCTTCACCCCTTCCTCCTCACCCCCCTCCTCCATCTCCCGGCCTATTCTGGCCGGAGCGGCTACGTCCAAGAATTCTCCCCCGTTTGTCCCTGGGAAAACTCGAAGGTTTGGGGTGAGAAGACTGGAGGGCGGGGGGGGGGGGGGGGGGGTTTAAAGAAGGGACAGGAGGGAAGATGGGGTGGGATGGGATGGGGTGGGCGGTTCGGTTGGCGGAGGGGTGGAGTGGGAGGGAGAGGAGAGGGCAGGGCGGTGGGGCGAGGGGGGGGGGGGGAGGGGAGGGTCAGCGGACGCCTCTGATATGGGAGGGGTCGTATTCTGTGTGAAGGCAAGAATCTGATAAGACGAATTACTCACCTTCTTCTTGTTCCCGGGGTGTGGTGGCGGCCCCCTTTCCCCATCCTGTCCCTGACCCCGCCATCCATTCTGCTGCCATTTGTGCCGCCAATACGCCAACACACCGACACACATTCCACACACCACAACCCACACCACACACACACCCACACACACACACACACACAGCACCCACACACTCACGCACGCACACACACACACACACCACACACACACACATGCGCGTCCTGCGCGAGCACGAGCAAACGCACCCACTTACACACACACACACACACACCACACACACACACACACACACCCGGTACGCACGGCACGCAGCTCACAGCACGCACGGTCACGCACCAACTCCACGCACGCACAGCACGCATACTGCACGCGCGCAACATGCACGCACGTACGCGTCTCACACACGCATGCATGCACGTGACGCATACCCGCACAGACACGCACGCACTCATGCACGCGCGCGCACATACTCACACACAACGCGGCGTGCGCGCACGGCGGGCATGCAGAACGCATGCACGCACCACACGTCACAGCCGCATTCACGTACACGCAGCTCGCTCGGCGCGCTGCGTCACACACCACACACACACACAACAGCACACACCACAACCACACCGTGAGGGGGTACAGCAATAGAATGCCGCGTTTTGCTGTCCCTGTAATGCTCTGTCCATAATGTCTCTGTTTAGTAAACAACAATGAAGGGAACGAGGGACGGGGAGAAGATATCCAGACAACAGACACAGCCGAGAGACAAACAGACCGGAGAAGCGACAGAGACAGAGAGACAGCAGAATACAGAGACTGATAATTCAGACCGACAGACCCATAGAAGGCGCAAAAGAAAAAAAAACATACGAATTATATGTAAAAATGAATAATACGTACCTAAAAGCATTTAAACGATAAATACGTAATACATTGCTAAAGAAATTAACAGTATGACCCTAGACACTCCTTTATGCGGCGTAAATCGCA
>JADBJO010033914.1:0-10000 GCA_016801955.1 Conus betulinus
ATTGTTAGGACTGTCAGTATTGGGGATTTTTAAGTTTTCGTGATAGGCTCCCTCCCCTAGTTAACAAGTGTGGCTTATGTGAAAGCTAGAGACGGGAACAGACATTTAAGCACAGACACTTTTAGAAACAGTGAATTTCCTATCCAGTACTGTGAATAATATATCTTATTCATGGACGACACCAGAATATACCCTGAAAGATTGGAATCGCAGCCCAGTCAGATAGTCCAAAGGAAAATGGAACTCTCATCGTTTCATTATTGATTATTCATATCTGCTCTAATAACAGAGAAATAAAGAAATAAACACTATGTCGAAATCTGTACTTTACTGTTGTTCTCTCTGCAGAAAAGCAGTGTCCAGATTTATGAGACTCCTTTTGTTTCTTCACTGAACGGAATATTCGCCCAATCTAGTTCTTTGTCAAATTTTTGTCATTATTTTCAGCTGAAGAATTAGCAGGCGATACCACGTGTGTATCTTAACACAGAACAGTGTTCCTTAACGTCTCGAAGTGGTTCAGCTGATCGTATCAAAGCTCACTGCTCTCAGTTGGAGAATCGACAAGCAATACCCCCCAATGTTGAAACAGAACAGTCACTATACACATGCACTCAGCTGCTATGCAGGCTCACCTCTGCTGAGTGGTTTCATAGTGACTAGTATTTGTTGTTCTCAGTGGATTGGTGATGCTGGGAATCATACTACACTGATGGTGATGGAATACTAGGATATAGCTTGCCTGGTGTGGTCATGTATTGTAAAGTCAGAATGAGTGATGCCAGACTAGTGCCATCAAGACGATGTGTAAAAAAAAAATGTAACAGGAAAAAGGAAGAAGAATAAGAAGCAAGAAGAAGAAGAAGAAGAAGAAGAGAAACAGACACAGACCACAGACACAGACACAGAGACAGAGAGAAACGGAGACAGACAGACAGAGCGAGAAATGATTGAACCATTATCACCTATGAATGTGGAGAGACGCTTAATGACACTTAAAAAAAACACTCAACTGTTAGCATCATGATCATCCATTCTTTCAAGCATTCGCCAGCTTTAGCTTGGTGCATGGCCTCAGTGACGAAACGCCTTTTCTTTTTTCTTTCTTTCTGTTTTCTTTTTTCTTTTCTTTTCTTTTTTTTTTTAAGAGGCAGATTTCATGCCGACTTTCGTCATGATTATAATAAACTCTGACTAGTTACTTACGCTGTCAAAGATGAGGACAAAAAGAACATATTAGGCTGGTCCAACCATCTTCTTGCTCTGAATTTCCGGTAATTGATTGACGACGACAAAATGACTGCTGCATCCGCCCGTAAGTGGCAGATCATTGATTGAAGGTTTACTGTGTGTTGTAAGGAAGACCAGCGGCCCACGTGGGCCTATCCTATGTTATCTCAGTGGACCAACTGCACCGACTCTTTTATTTTTCTGTGACCTACCCTCCCTTTGGTTTTGTTGTTACACGCATTTATTTCATTCATTTAATCATATCCGGCAGTAGATAACACACAACATGCGCGCGTGTGTGTTTAAAATTAATGTTTGATAAAGATGAGAGTGTTTATGTTTTTGAGTGTGTTTGCTCGCGCGCACACGTGCGTGTGTTTGGTAGAGAAAGAAAAAAAAAAGTATGCTGTTGAAAATTAAAAAAAGTAGAACGAAACAAAAAAACCCAACAAACAACAAACAAACAAGCAAGCAAGCAAGCAAAACAACAACACGAACAGATGAGAAAACGGTGCAGAACTGCCTAGGCACACGCGAAAAAGAGCTATTGAGTTTGGAGTGGCTGAGCTGATGAGAACGGGACATTTTTTTTTCTGTCATTGACATTTATATAACTTTGATGTGGATGGATTAATCTCCTTGAAAATTCATTTGTACTTTTCCATTGTTAATATTATTTCTCGGTTTGGAACCACACACACACACACACACACACACACACACACCACACACACACACACACACACACACACACACACACACACACGCACGCACGCACGCACGCGCACGCACACACACACCACACACACACACACAACCGCACGCACGCACGCACACACACACACACACACACACGCCACACACACACACAAACACACACACACACACACACACACCACACACGCGCGCGCGCGCTCTCGCGCGCGCAAAACACACACACAAACACACACACACACACACACACACACACACACACACCACTCCACCACACACACACACACACACACACACACACACACACACACACACACTTGCTCTGTATCATCATTCTTGTTCCTATGGAAATACTAATATACAACGAAACAGAAACGAAATATTCGGTACATTAATCCCCACAAAAGAGAATCAATCGGCAAAAATCTTTTAAATCGTACTCTTAGCACGAGGCAGTGTTTAAGATTTCACGTCACTTATGCTGTACGGGCTATATACGTAACGTATCCAACCCGTATCGCACATTCTCGCGTGATTTCCTCACTCCGTACTAGTTTCTAGTGGGACATGTCTACGTAAACAACGTGGGCTTCACCTGTATGTTTCACACCACCACAACTCAGGTTTAGGGAAAAAAACATTTCGATTATTTTTTTTTTAACCTTCCTTTAGTCTCGTGTGTATGTTTTTATTTCACCAACTTGTAAACAGTTTGCGGTGCAACTCTTTTTTCAAGACACCACCCATCCCCAGGCGATAGCCTAACGATAAAAACAGATGTCCAAGCATTGCTGAAAGCTAGAGAATAACAGCCAGCTGTCTTGGTTTGTTGTTGACTGAGTTTCACTGCCTGCAACCTTACCTTTTCACTTCACCGCCAAAAGCAAAGTAGCGACGATATAGTTTTTGCTTTTCAAGTTGCCATAACCGCTGTCAGTTCAATCTGAAAAAGACAGAGAAACCGACGCAACTATAAATTTATAGAATTCGAATCCGTAAAAAAGGCAATGAAAAGATTTCACAACCCACCCCCATCTCCCTTCCAGCTGTTTCCCTTTCGGCCACAACTCCACCCACCTTCCCTCTCACAAACGACCTTTCTCCACCCTCTTCTCTACTTCAATTCAGTTTTCAGTCGGTCTGCATGTGCGAATGTACGTGAACACCTTGGAATTGTATATATGCGGGAACAAGCGTCTCTCTCTCGCTCTCTCTCTCTCCTCTCTCTCTCTCTCTCTCTCTCTCTCTCTCTCTCTCTCTGCGCGCGCGCACGCACGATTGTGTGTGTATGTGTGCGTACGTGCGTGCGTGTGTGCATGTGGTGTGTGTGTGTGTGTGTGTGTGTGTGTGTGTGCGCGTGTGCGAGTGCCTGTGTATGTGTGTGTGTGGGTGTGTTGTGTGTGTGTGTGTGTGTGTGTGTGTGTGTGTGTGTGTGTGTGTTGGTAAGTATGCTTGTAAGCATGTGTGTGTGGTGTGTGTGTGTGTGTGGTGGTGTGTGTTCGTTCGTTCTTTAATTTAACGTCTAAGAAACACTAAATAAGCAACTACCACCAAGATGGGGAAAATAACATAGACGTTAAAGTAATGTCCAATTGGGCTCTTAATCAGTCCTTGAAACAACTTCCAAAATGTTTGATTCGTTGGAGATGACGTCTTCAAAGGCTGATATCGACGGTTCAGTGTTCAACAACCAAGCAGGTAAGTAGGGTTTCATTCTATCGCACAAAAAAAGTAGATGGAACGGAGTGATTTGCTGGCCACAAATACAAGTCACGTGTTTACAGAATTTGGTTTTAAAGGCATCAAGCCTCATCTAAAAATCAAACTTTTTTAAAATCCGCTCTTGGTAGAGATTCTTGATACCTGTTTTTATTGTCTGATATCTTGTTAAATAATATCCCCTTTTTGTTTCTGGTGCTTTTTTCGTTTATTTGAAATAGAGTTCCAGGATACGTCTTTTAAAAGACTATAACTCTCATGTAAGGATAAAGGAATGCATACCTTTGTTAAATCAGTCTCAGTGATAGCAGCTTTTTTGGCTAATTGGTCTACCCTTTCATTCGCAGATAATCCACAGTGTGATGGAACCCAACAAAAATCGACGTAGGAACCACGTAATGCAAAAAAAATGATTAAGTGGTAGACTTCTAATATGAGTTCTGCTCTCACACTTGTATTTCGAAATTTTAGAGCTTGTAGGACTGATTTTGAATCAACGCAAAGTAGTATTTGAAAAATGCAGGAAACTGAAAATCAAGAAGAAAGTTTAATGCCATAATAATGGCAACAAGTTCCGCAGTAAATATGGAAATATTCTTACCAAGGTGGTAACCTTTCTCTATTTTTTAAGGATGGAATTATGAATGCTGAACCAGACAAATGATTGTCTAGTACAGAACCATCTGTATAAATTTTAAGATGATTTATATAAGTTTCATTTATATGTGTGACTTAACATACGTTGGCAGCAAGGGTCCATCACTTTTTTTAAAAACTTGTATGGTCTATGTCATAATTTGCTCTACTAAGTTCCCATTCCGGGATAGTGCTAAAAGACACCCGAGGAGCTACGTTTTCAGGTGCAGTGCCTGCTTTTGTAAATAAGTCAGATGTGTATGAGGCTATCGATTTTAGAGAATCGATTTTTTGTGCCCGTTTAGGAAAATTTATTTCTGATTTTAATTCAGTTTCACTGGTATTAAGATTTTGTAGTGTATGACTTCTTAAAATATATTTTGCACATGCAAGTTTCATATTTTCTCAAAAGGCAATATTCCGATCTCCATATAAGTTCTTAAAGTTGATGCATGAACCGGGACGCCAAGAGCTATCTTGTAAGCTTTACTATCAATACTCTGCAACTTTTTAATTAAACATTTTGGGGCTGAAAAAAATGTCTCCTGGGCATAGGATAATTTTGATCGTACAAGCGCAGTAGCTAAATGTGTTAATACTTTACTGTCTTTACCCCATGACTGTTGACTCACCATTTTCAAAAAAATTAAAAGTTTTCTTAGCTTTTGTTAGAATAGTTTTGTATGTGATAATTCCAGCTCAATTTAGAAGTTAAATTTACTCCTAAAAATTTTACGACTTTTTTATATTCAAGGCACAATCCATCTATTTGAAAATGAAGGCAGAGGATTAGGATCATAACCAGTATTGAACAGAACCATATGCGATTTTTCAGCTGAAAGGGCCAATCCATTTTCAGTCATGTACCTACTAATTTTATCTAGTTCATTTTGATATATCTTTTGATATAGTTGATTGATCTAACTGGTGTGTGACGTTTTAAAGTAACTTTCATCCATATACAGATATCATCCGCATATTGCACTAGTTCAACATTTTTTGATAATGATTTAGGAAGATCATGGATCAAAATATTTAAACAGGATAGGAGCTATCATCACAGCTCCTTGCGGGATTCCCATCTGGATATGTCTTTCATTAGAATATACATTTCCTACCTTCGTCTGTATTGTTCTATCACTTAAAAAGGTTTTTAAGTAATTGTACATACACCCCGAGAGACCTATTAACTTCAATTTGTTCAGAAGTTTTGAGTGCCAGACTTGGTCATATGCCTTTCTAATATCAAAAAACGTGGCAAGTACATTTTTCCTACGTGCGAATTGATGTTTTACCTGTGTTGTAATTTTTACAAGATGGTCAACTGTAGATCTACCCTTTCTAAAGCCAGCTGTTGTATTGGTATTATACAATTTTTTTTTTCACAATAATGTTCAAGTCTTTTTAGAATAATCTTTTCCATAAGTTTTCCCACGTGTGAAGTGAGAGCAATTGGCCTGTAGTTGTTCTTGTCTGATTTTGACTTGCCCTCTTTAGGGATAGGGGTTACAATCGATTTTTTCCACAAAGATGGTTGAAGCCCTTCAGACCAACATTTCTGAAAAAAATAAGTTCAGAAACATTGTGAAATTAACTGGCAAATGCTTTATCATTTCATTGGAAATCGCATCTGGTCCCACTGATTTCTTTTCGAACCAATAGAGAAAATTGCATCCTTTACTTCTTGAAATGTAAGGGGAGCGTTTGTGTAGTGACTGTTAATGGGACTTTTTTCATGCGTTTTTCCTTATCCTCCATTTTCTCTCTGAATATCTTTTGTTTTTCTGTCAGGCCCTCCCTGTTGCTATTTTTTGCAAAAATATTTGCAAATGCTTCAGCCTTTTCAAATTTTGATGGAAACTCATTATTTTCTAATGTTATGGGATATTCAGGAAGACTGATTCCATTTTTTTTATGTCTTTCAATTTTTTCCATGTTTTCTGAAGATCTTTGTGGTCATGTACTTCACTTTCACAGAAATTTGACCAATATTGCTCCTTGACCTTTTCGATTACTCTGTTACTATGATTTTTTTGCTCTGTTCTTTTCAGCAATTTTGTCAGGATCTTTCTTATCTTTTAAATATATTTTATAGGCCTGCATCTTTTTTTCTCTTGCTTCTTCACAAGTAGCATTCCACCATACATTGCCTGCATATTTGTTTGATGCGTCAGTATTGCACCTTGGTATTGATAGATCAGCTGCATGTAAAACAATATCAACAAAATTCGCGTAGCTTGCGTCAATGTTATCAGACAATATCTCTTCACAATTGTAAGTAGAGAGTATGTTTTCAAATTTATCCCAAACAGCTTTATTATATTATATTTGGGATCTTATCTTTATCGCAGTTTTGAACAGATGTTTACCCTTAATGGTAATAATTATTGGCAAATGATCACTACCAAGAGGATCTTTGAAGGTAGACCACTCTCACAGCTTGGAGCTATAGCAGGAGATATAAGTGTTAAATCAATTGCTGTTGCTCGATGGTGTGAAATATCAGGTATTCTTGTTACACTGCCATCATTTAACAGACTCAGTGAAGAGTCTACTATATTTCCAACAAAACGATTGTGTGTTACTCTTTCGCATTCATTATCCCAAAACGGGGCATGTGAGTTAAAATCACCTGCTATTAACCATTTTTCATGCTGGTTCGGTATAGCGCGAAGCCATTCTGTGTTTTCATTGTCAGGACCTTTTGGCAAATAAATGGAAACAACGTTTAATGTAGTACTTCGTTGAGCTTTCAGTTTTGCTGCACATGCATTAATGGTTTTAATATTCTTTGAAATGGGTGGCTCTATTATTTGTTGATATTGATCTGCAGTTCCATTGCAATATTTTCAAATTCGAATGTTTCGTCATGCTGTCTGAAGAATGAAAAATGCACGCGAGACGCACATGCCCACCACACCCGGGATGGAACACCGCAGCACGTGTGCGCACGTACCTGCACACTGTGTGTGTGGGTGTGTGTGTGTGTGGTGTGTGGTGTGTGTGTGTGTGTGTGTGTGTGTGAGAGAGAGAGAGAGAGAGAGAGAGAGGGAGAGAGAGAGAGAGAGAGAGAGAGAGAGAGAAATGAAATCTGAAATCTGACGGTTGTTTTTTATTCAGAGATTATGCTGATTTTTTTCTCTTAGTACAACTTTGAGCCAACAATCATCATCAACAATAAATTGGTTTCAGTCAGTCAGTGTGTGTGTGTGTGTGTGTGTACATTGACCACTTTCGATGGGTGCGACGATCAAACGGGGTCAGAGCCGTGAAGGTCGTGAGGTCGAGTCCCGGCAAAGCTCTTGTTGTGTGATGTGCAGAAACGGAATATTTATAATTTCTGATCTCCCAGTCACCCCACAGCAAAGACCGGATAGAGGCAGGACACACTAGACTTCTTTCGCTCGTGGTTTGCACACAAAATATCAAGTAACACCCTTAGATGTTCACGGTGCAGCCTCTCAATTCGGCATTCTCGTGCATTAATAGAAACATCTGGTTACATTGCAGCGTCTTTAGTTTTTGCCTGTTATTCGTCTGCATTATGGGATTTTATGGTTGGTACTGCATGCAACTAATCATAGCAGGCACACCCTCTTTGTATAACATTGATCTATAGAACTATGGAACTTCTGAGGTATGTGTTCTTCATACGAAACACAGCCTTTGTCTAATGAGATTTCACATCATGATAGTATTTTTCTTCTTCATCAAAAAAACACCCACACACAAAAAAAACAAAAAAACAACAAAAAACAAACAAACAAGAAGAAGAGGAAGAAAAGAAGAAGAGAAAGAAGAAGAAGAAGAAGAAGAGAAGAAAGAAGAAGAAGAAGAAGAAAAGAAGAAGAAAGAAGAAAGAAGAAGAAAAGAAGAAAGAAGAAAGAAGAAGAAGAAGAAGAGAACAACAACAACACAACAACAACAACACAGCAACACCAAACACTTATAACATGACTGCAAAACAGTATTGCTCCATGTCAGGATTTCACTGTTCACATATGCAGAAAAATATTTCATGAAGAAATTGCAAGGAACCGCATTTTAAAAGATGTTGAAAAGCAGACTAAAACGACTGCATCGTTACTGAAAATAAATCGAAATATGGCACGTCTGCATTTCTTAATTTGTTTCTAGAATTTACACCCGTTATTTTATGTATGAGGGATATCTGACTACACGATCCTGTTGTGGGGTGGGGTACGGGTGGGGTGGGTAGAGGATGTTAGAGTTCTCAGTATGAGTAATCTTGTGGATAGTTCAATTTGTAGTAGGATAATCATTGGCAAATTAGTTCTGTAAATGTGCCATTTCATTTTGCTCATGTAAGTGTGACTGAATCTCTATGCTTTCGCCAAATATTTCCCATCTGATGAAACTACATGATAGAGGGGTATATAATGACATTTTTTTCAGAACTGAAAATCTATACAAATTAAAAGATCCAACACCAGACCACACAAAAACTGTCAAAACGGTAATTCAGCAAGCCATAACCGCCGAATGAGAAGGAAGAACATCTGGACCAAAAATCTTTTATTTCCTTCATTCTTTTCTTCAGCCTCGGTTTTTTCCACTTTTGAATAATACCAGTACTTCTTTCCCTCGTACAAATAGTCATTCAGCGCTCATTACTGCGGCCCTTCTACCTGCCACCCTAGCAGATAGCAAACCAATGACAGCAGCCTAGATAATCAGATCCTCTTTGAGGTGTCTTTCAGAAAAGAAAAACACAGGTGAGAAAAAATTTTTGTTTGTTTGTTTGTTTGTTTGTGCTTTTTTGTTTGTTTTGCTGTCACAGCCTCTGCGTCACCTCAGAGGTAGCGCACCCACGCCGCTCATTCCGACACCCCGTCCGTCGCACACAGCCCGTCGGCCCCCGCCGCAGCCCCGGCACCGGCAATCCACAGCCAGGGAGCAGTCAATGTCAATTCGTCAAGAGGCAACCCACCGGAGGAGACACTGCACTGCTGCCGAGTCACTTCGGTGTCGTTCAGTGGCGCCTGTTCTGATCTAACCATACGCAGGACACCCCCTACTAAGCCCCCTACTGACGGCAATAATTGCTTAGTCGCGGAGCGGCGTGAGTGAGCTCTCTCTCCGGAGAGCGCCATCACGTCCGTCCCAACGACAGCCCCCATGGACTCGCCGATACCGGTGACCCCGACGGAACCAAACCAAGGCCACAGACTGGGAGAGGACATCGAAATTGAGGTCACCAGAGAAGCAGGGCATAAAGGGCCACAGAATTTGAGACTTTTTTTATGCTGATCGATGAGAATGAGGATGATTAAGAGGATGCTACGGATTTCCATTTCGGTCTGAGACTACATGACATGGCTGTACTCTACGCTTCCTTTCATAATACATCCCGGCGTCAACCAGGCCCGAGAGATACAGGCACCTGCAGTGTTGGTCAGGAAATTCGAGCAACACTCTCAGAACCCACATGACTCTGATGAGATTCGAACCCACGACTTCCCAGCACACGAGTCCCGCGACGCTACCACTTCGCCACGGCGGCTGGTCGAGAAGTAAGATAATCCACAAAAAAAAAAAAAAAAAAAAAAAAAATCTGCTTTTGGACTTCGCCATTCGCAATCAAGCAAATATCTTTCACTCAAATGTGTATGTGTATAAATCTCATCTGTTACGAAATCATAGTTTTCTTTTCTAACCCACTCCTGAACGAAATACGGTT